>VMDR010004134.1:0-63419 GCA_007922815.1 Macrotus californicus
CTGAGATGCGCGTGGCGCAGACACATCTGCAGTCTATCGTCCGAGGGGACAACCTTCCCAAACGCTACCATCTGAGCTCCCCCTTTGCCTCTCAGATGGTGACGTGAGGGTCCGGTCCCGGTAGCAGAGGAAGTGACCAGATGGGGAGGACAGCGGAAAGCACCCTAACGGGGGTGGGACCCAGCAGACACAGACTTTGGGAAAGTTAGTTCCCCTGAGCAATCTGCTCCCCGAATGGATGTGAGCGCCAGGTTGTCCGCAGGGCTTTCCTAGCCAGCGTGAGCACCACCGGCCTCTTCCCAGCGCCCTGCAGCCTCCAGCCAGCCACACTCACAAGGAAGCACCGGGCCCTTTGCAACCTGGCAGGCCTCCAAGGAACACTGATGACTCATTTGTGTGCCTACCACTTCTGTTGCTTCTGTTATCTGACATTTTCTTAGTTGGGGTCAAGTTTGTTTGTTTTTTCAAAAAACAGAAAAACTCCAATTAAGAGGAAGCTAAACAAGATAGAAATTTATTTCTCGCTCCTACAGAAAGCGTCCTGAGTGAGCGAGTGAGACCTCGGGCTGGTGTGGCAGTCCATTCAGGGAGCGGTGGCCGGGCACCCGCCTGCCTCCCTGCCCAGCTGTCCCACGCACATCAGCCCACTGTCCTCAGGAGGCTTTGTGGTCCAGGGTGGTAGGTGGCACTCTAGCCATCATGGGCCCTCTAAGCCAGCAGGAGGAGGTAATGACACCAGTGGACCTGCCTCTCCCCAGAAGCCTACCCTCTTCTGCTCCCACCTCACTGGACAGAACTTAGGCAGGGACCACATCGCCCAGCACACAGCCTAGCAATAGAATGTCTCTGCCAGCCGGACCTGCCCATGGAAAACCAGGTTTGTGCTGCTCTGCGGGAAGGCAACAGCGGGCACTGGGACAATCATCAGTCGCCACCCCAACAACCTGCCCAGAACATTTCTCCTCTGGAATCGGCCACAGATTCCTGATGGCCGTTTTCTGTTGCTGCTTGTCACCTGTCCTGACATGAATTAATCCTACATGGCTCTTCCATGTGCAAAGGAAGATTAGACCAGGCCACTCAGTCCCCCTTTCTAGTCTCCTAAATTCCCTTCACTCCTGAGAACTGATATCCAGAATCTACCCTTCACACTCAACTCTCCGAAGACCTCGCTCACCAGCCACAGATGCACCTTCTGGTCCCCACCTTCCCAGTCCCCATCTTGCCTGAAGTCAGGGGTCCAGCTGAGTCCTTCATGCACTGTCCTCTGACTGCAGTTAGGGTTTTTCTACCCCTGAAATCATCCTTCTTTGCCACTACCAAGAACTCGTTTGTTCTTATTTCCATCCCTTCTTTCTCTCTCTCTCTCTCTCTCTCTCTCTCTCTCTCTCTCTCTCTCTGCTATTCTAATCAAACGCTTACATCTTTAAAAAGCCCAATAAAGCCCCATCACATCAGTGATGCACAGCCTGGAATTCATCTCCCAGAATAGATGGGATCTGAAAGAAAGCCTTTCTTGTCTCTCATAGTTATTTAACGCTCATTATTAATCTGCTCAGGTCTCCTCTGTCCTCTGATGCGGTCACACTGGACGTGCTACTTAGCCTTTCTATTCCTATGGTTGCCATGAAGTTTAAAGGGTATGCTGAAGCCCTTCACTGCACCTTCCGCATCCTGGCACCCTTCGGAGTGTTCCAAGGCAGGGCCCGTCTTGCCAACCCTCGCCATGGCTCCCCGATATGCAGAGTAAACACGTAATGAGCACTCTGGCTGGGTCGCCTCTACTCAAGTCTTACTTTGCACGTCTTTAAATTGTACTTACAATGTAATTCTGTTCTCCCAAAAATGCTGTGAGGCATGAAAATCTGGTGGTATCCTTTTCTGGGTGGCATGGGGTAGCCAGATTTTTTGTAGTTTAACTTTTATTTTCATCCCATTTCAGAATTTTTCATGCCAAAGCAGAAAATAGAGTCTCACATGAGGCATATAATTTTTATGGCTAGAAAAGTTGTCAGAGTGCTTTCCTGGACCTTCTGTTGCACGTGTATCTCCATTGTGACGCTTAATCCCAAGTGACTTTTGGGGCAAGGAGAGTAGACATGACATTTGATGCCAGCAACTCCAAAAGATACTTCCATGGAAGAGAGATTTTTAAACTGATGCTCTTGGAAACACCGTCTAGGTAAATCAGAGTGAGGGAGCTAGGGTGCAGGTAACTCTGGATGCATCTGCAGTACAAGCTTCCTCCAAAACGTGAGGCTGCATGCTTCCTCACGCCTCTCTGCTCACATGGCCACCGAGGTGGTGGGGTGGGACGGGGTGGTCAGGGTTAGACCAGGCACTTCGGATCCATAGTCTTCGTTCCTAAATTCGCGTCACGCAGCTCCTGAGAAGTACTATCCAAAACAGTCCTCCAACACTTTCTATACAAGTACAGATTGTTTTGAGCACAATTCCTTCAGAGGACTCACCTTTCCTTAGCTTAAAGTGCTTATCTAGAAACGGATGGGCTTGTCTTAGCTCTTCCTGAGCTAGTGGAGAAAAATTTACCAAGCACTTCAGCATATGGTCTTAGTTAAAAATTATATATATATATATATTTATTTATTTGTTTATTTATCACCATTTTTAATTTACATTGCATGACTCTGAAAATATTTTATTTTCTTCAATCAAGTAGAAAGAATATGAAACTAATTTTCTAGATACTTTATCCTTTATAACCTGCTTTCAATAAGTAAATGCCAAAGCATTTCAATAAACTGGTTTTAGAAATATTAATAAATGTGTCACAGCCCTGACCCCACCCTAATATGTGATCCTGGAGAAACAAGATTTTCTATCAGCTGGAGCAGGAACGTAAATTAAGCCCTATGGACATATTGAGAATAAATACCTGTTACTGATAAACCCTAATATTTACTAGGGTTTGTGGGAATAGGTGCCAGAGGTGGGCAGAACTGCTGTCCCTGTCTCCTGGGAGGACACCAAGGAGCAGGAAGATTCAGTGATGTGCTTGGGATGAGATGCCACTTCAGCACCACAGCAGGACTGAGCCTGCTGGCTGGCTCCTGACTAGGCTGCTGTCCTGGGAGGGGCGTGGCCCTGAAGATGTCAGGCAAGGACATTCACCCTCCAGTGTCAGGCATCAATCTAGGACACAGCTGCACTCTCAGAAACACACCTGGCCTGGCACCCCGTCTCACCTACAGGAAGATAACGGAAAGGAACACTGTAGGGAGAGCATAGTAGAAAGCTGCAGGACGATTATACTTTTCTAGTTTTTACAAACACATGAAAACAGTGCAAGAGCCTGTGATGTGACACTTTATAAAATGAGATGTCTCTAGAGACCAATCCTTCTGGTCCCACCAGTGTGACGTGCAGTCTAGGAGCCAGCACAGACCTGCTGTGCCTTCGCCAGGCTGCAGTCCAGCCTTCCGGGCTGGTGAGAGACCTCAGAAGGCTGTGTTTTACTGGGATCCTTCAACATTGCTGATGATTCAGCAGCTCGGCACCTTTTATTTCCTGACTCACCTAATAAAGGACATTGCCTGCCATCAAGAAATGGTCTTCTGAGCCAGTATTATTTCTTGGCAAATATAAAGGGAATAAAATTTAAATAAAATATTTATAATAGTTTTTAAAACTACGTGTCCATGGGATGTTTGTGGAGATATCTAAGCCAATGTGAAAGCATATGGAATTATACATATGTAATGACAAAGTAAAAATTCAAGTAGTAGAATATGAAGAATAAACTTAAAAGTAGCATTATCACTGAATTTGCACTTTTAAAAATGTGTGTGGTAACTCTACTTCTCTAAGAAAATGCTCTTGCTCTTTTTTTTAGTAAAAACAATATAGTTTCTTTAATAATTTTCTATATGACATTTTCTTCCTTGCTCTTTTAAAGAACAAATGTTTAGCATTAAGCTGGCTGCTTTTGTTAATATTGAAATCATCCAGCAAGTATGGACTTAACCAGAGGCTAGACTTCTCTTGTGTCGTCTTCCAAAGGCCCCGTCTTTGGGAAGCACCACAGTGGATTCCATAAGAGTATCCAAGTCTCGTCTGATGAGCCTCTAGAGATGGCTGGTGACAGATGCTGTTCCAACAGCTGGAATGGTCTAGATGATTTGGCAAATGTCACAGAAAATAACTTTGGAATAAGGTAACAAATTGATGATCCCTGTCAGATTAGGGCAAAGATCTCTATCAATTTCAAAGGATTTGCTGCAGTTCTCAGAGCGCTAATCATTATAAATAATAGATCTAATCGATTCATATCTTATTTGACAAAATTAAAGTTTCTTGAAAAGTTCAAAGCATTCTCTGTTTGAGAAATCTTATTTCAGAGTTTCTAATTTATGAGGGGAAGTTGAAGAGGTCCTTCTCAGGAAGTCATCACTGGGGTACTTAACACGGTCAGCGTTAGCATCAGAACTTTAGGGTCCGGGTCCGAAATTCAACTTGGTCAAAACTATGCCTTTTTCAATTAGTGGCTGTGAGAATGAGAGCATCACTGATTTTCTCCAAGTTCAATTCCATCAGCTGTTCAATGAGCTCAATGCTGCACACTTCCCAAGGCTGCCCCACGTTGAAGTTCGAGGCCTGGGAATTGTCCACTTAGCGTGTGGCAGGTGGTGTAGATCTCAATTATGCTGGACTTCGGTTAATATACAGGCATCTTTTACCATCACGCTCCTGATAGCGTGAAGGTAGCTGAGTGAATTCAGAGACATCGATTGGATCACTGCTGTTTCTAGAACAGTGTCCAGTATACTGTGAGTGCTCAATAAATGTTTGTTTATTGGAGAACGGATTTCAGATAAAAAGCAGATACTCTTAAGTCTATGCGTTTTGTACCCTAATATGTCTTCGATTAAATATAGAAGGGGCCATCACTCCTGGTCCCATGAACATTTAAAAAGTAATAAAAAAATGTAATGAACAACTCTGTACTCACAAGTTTGGGGGCTTAGGTAAAATGGATCAATTTCTTGCAAGATACAATCTACCAAAACTCACACAAGGAGAAAGAGATCATGTAAATTTGACCTATAGTTGTTAAAGAAATTGAATTGATCATTTAAAAGCTGCCAAAACACAAAACATCCAGCCCAGATAGTTTCCCTGGTGACTTCTAACCAAATATTTTAGGAAACCATAACAATTCTCTACAATCTTTCAGAAAACCGAAGCAGAAGGAATACTTCTTTATATTTATTCTATCAGACCAGCATCACCCTAATATCTACACCAGGTAAGGACATTACAAGAAAGGAAAAAAACAAATTAATATCCCTCCTGAACATAAATACAAAGCCCCTCAACAAAATATTAGCAAAATGAATCCAACAGTGTATAAAATGACTTATACACTGTGACCAAATCGTAGTGATTCTGGCATATAAGGCTGGTTCAACATTCAAATATCAATCAATTATATCAACAGGCTAAAGAAGAACATTTCTGTTATCATGATATTAAAAAGGGAAAAAGCATTTGGCAAACCCAGCACTAATCTATGCTAAAAACTCTCAGAGCTAGGAGCAGAGGTGAGCTTCCTCGACTTGATAAAGCGCACCTACAAAACCTACAGCTGACACATCGTTCTTCATGGAGAGAAACTAGATGTTTTCCCCTGAGATCTGGAGCAAGGCAGGGGTTCCCCTTCTCACTACTTGTGTTAAAACTGTACTGCACGACCTCGCTAATGGAATAAGAAAATAAATAAAGCACGTGCAGATTAGGAAGAAATAACACTGTCATTGTTTTCCGATGACACCGTTGTCTACGTAGAAAAAACCCAAAAGAATCAATGACAACAAAGAAAGGTTCCCGTAACTAGTAAGTGATTATAACAAGGTTGATAATACATTAAAATACAAAAATTAAATCACCTTTTATGTACTAGCAATGAAAAATTGGTTTCAAAATTACAAATAACGATGCCACTTGCATCAGCACCAAAGAAATGAAATATTTAAGCATAAATAGAGCAAAATATATAAGATCTGTGTAAAGATCAGATAACTTAAATAGGGGAGGGATTTTTGGAGAGCTTTCCTGAATTTTTAGGGGCATTACTCTTGCTTGCTTTCCTCACAGTCCACTTTTTAGAGACCCATTCACGCAAGAGTCTGTATCTTTCAGGCATCGCTGTCTGTTAATAAGGACATTGTGATTATCTTTTAAGGACAGATCCATGAACACTGATAAAGCAGCTTCACACTTCTTATGGGAAATCCTAGATTATCCTCCTGTAAAAGATTCTTCTTAGGCGATATCATTGTTCTCCCTGGAAAGTGCCCTTCCTCAGCCATCTGTCTTCCTGCCACCACAATCTCCAAGCTGTGGGACCTGAGACAAATTGGTTGACCTCTCTGAGCTTAGTTGCCTTTATTCATTGAGGATATTAGTCATACCTACTTCACTGATTTATACTGAGACTTAAATAAGATACTCAATCTAAAGCTCTTAGCTTAGTACCCTGCACATCATAAACATTAGCTGTTCTTTATTTGTTTTTCTACCCAATCTTCCAAGTAAAACAAAAAAGAGAAAGGAAAAGGGGAAAGAAAGACAGATTGCCATTCATTTGTCCCAGTCCGCTGTCATGTGGAAATCTCTGGCAGAGCTGCCCTTCTGCAGCTGGATGGACATCCATCCATGCCACCGAAGACCCACAACCGAGGTGAAGCAAGAAAAACAAATATTGAAGGTGAAAGTAACAGATGTCAGGCAAAGTGCAGGGACCGGGTCTAAATTACATTTAATTGGTTCTTGCCAGGGCAGTTAAGCCAAAAGAAGAGGAAGAAGAACAGAAGGAGGAACATCCAAATTGGAAAGTAAGAAGTAAGTGACAGATGACAATCTTGAACACAGATAATTCTAAAGAATTCACTTAAAAAAACTATTAGAACTAATAAACAAGTTCAGTAAGAAGGCAGAACATAAGAACAATATACAAAAATCAATTTTATTTATATATAATAGCATTAAAAGACCAAAAAGTGAAATTAAGATAAATTCCATTTATAATAGCATCCAAAAGTATAAAATACTTAGAAATACAAGACTTTTATACTAGAAGCCACAAAACATCAGTGATAGAATTTAAATAGACCTAAGGCCTGGCCAGGTAGCTCAGTTGGTTAGAACATTGTCCCACTACACCAAGGTTTCAGGTTCAGTCCCTGGTCAGGCACATAAGCATAAATAAGTGGAGCCCTGGCCGGGTGACTCAGGTGGTTAGAGCATTGTCCTATTCACCAAAAGGTTACGGGTTCAGTTCCCTGTCAGGGCATGTATGGGAGGCAATCAATCAACGTTTCTCTCTTACATTGACGTTTCTCTCTTTCTCTCTCTCTCAAATCAATAAACATATCCTCAGGAAAGGATTAAAAAAATAAGTATAACAACAAATCAATCTCTCTCTCTTAAATTAATATTTTTTTTAATTTAAAGAAATAATTTAAAGTTGGCATAAATAAGAGAAATTTGATATTCATAGATTGGAAGATTTAATATTTTAAAATTCTCTCCAAACTGATTTACAGATTTAATACAATCCCTGTCAAAGTCTCAGTTTACCTTTTTGCATAAATTGACAAACTGACCCTGAAATCATGTTGCTACACAAAGAACTTCAGTATCCAACACAATCTTGAAAAAGAGGAAAGTGTGAAGACTCACATTTCCTGAGGTCAAACCTTACTCCACAACCATGTGGTGCTGACATAAGGGTAGATAGATAGATCTATGGGATAGAATAGAGAGACCAAAAACATTGACCTTGGGTACCAACACACTTTAATGGGAGAAACCATAGCTTTTCAACAAATGATGATGGGATATTTACATGCAAAAGAATGATGCTGGACTCCTACTGCACACCACACACAAAAATTAACTCAAAGTGTGTATACTTACATGAAAAAGTTAGAACTATAAAACCCTTAGAAAAGAACATAGGGTAAATCTTCATGTCTGTGGATTAAACACTGATTTCCTGGATATGACACCAAAAGCACAAGTGACAAAAATAAAGATAAATTGGACAATGTCAAAAAAATTTTTTTTTGCTTCAAATGATACCACCATGAAAACTGAAAATGCAACTGACAGGATGCGGTATTTTCAAATCTTATATTAGATAAGGGACTTGTATCCACACTTTATTTTTAAAAAATCACAAAAACGTGTAACTCAATCATAAAAAGACAAATGACTCAATTTTAAAATGGTAAAGGACATGAATAGATATTTCTCTAAAGAAATCACACAAATACCCAATAAGCACATGAAAAGATGCTCAACATCTTTGGTCATTAAGGAAATGCAAAGAATAATTATATTGAAATAACACTTCGCGCCCACAAGGAGAGCCAAAATCAAAAAGACAGACACCGGGGATGCTGGGGAGGCTGTGGAGGAACCGGAACCCTCACATGCACTGCGGGGTCATAGAATTGGATGATTACTCGAAGCACAGAATTATCCCATGACCCAGCAATTCAACTCTGTAGTGGCTACTCTGAAGCAGGTGATCCAAGACCCCATCTTTGAGAATATGTCTCAAATCAAAGGAATGATTGTGAATTCTGCCACTGAAATGTCACAGGACACTTTTACACACATGAGCAAATCACACCTGACAAATTCCTTCTAAGTTCTGCAGAGGCAAACCCTCATTAAATCCTTATCGATATACACTGGCGTCAGTTCTGTGTGTTGTTGGTGTTGGTTCGCCTGTTCAGCACACTGAAATATTTTATGTCCTCTTACGGAATCAATGTATACCCAAGCTCAGGGAACAAGACTTGACGTTGCATTTTGGCATTTTAAATAATCATATGTTTACAGTAATATTGCCTTTGTCCAGCACACAGCTCTCCAACACTGAATCCTTGGGCAGGAAAGCAACCTTAGTGAGTCCACTGAAGGAGGTCTGTACGTGGATCCACGCTACCCTGCCGTGCCACCCAACTGCCAGTCCAGCTTCCGACATATTTGCTGGACTCCATTCTGGGTAGTTCCCTGTACCTGTTACCTCTTCTCCTCTCCTCTCCTCTGCTCTCCTCCCTCCTCCTTCTCCTTCTCCTCCTTCCTCTTCTTCTTCTTCATCTTCTTCTCCTTTTCTTCTCTCTCCCCTTCTAGTCCTCTTCCTACTCTAATCAAAATCCGACCCGATGCTACAGAGATTGCCCCATTTAATCTTCCCAATCTCCCATGTAATGAAGGTTTCATTAATCTCAGTTTTACAGAAGAAAACATGATGCAGAAATGCCAGGAAGATCCAAGTCAGAACAGGTAGAACTGGGATTCAAACCCAGGCAGATGGACTGCAGAACCAGCCTTGCACCTGAGCCCATGGGCCAGAATCCTGCCTGTGTTAAGGTCACTAGTTTCCGGACATGCTCTTCTCATTTGACTGGGAATCTGGGAGCAAGGGCAGGGGTGGGGTAGATAAAGCATCACCTTATTAGTCCCTGTACCTCGACAGCCCATGGCACAGCACCTGGGACATAATGGTGCTCAACTTACACGTATGGGATTCAATGATAATAGTGCCCCTGTGGGGAATTACAACCCCAAAGCTTTAGGATAATGCTTCATATTTGTCCAGAAATGTCTTGTGTCAAAAAGATTAGACTGCAACAATGTGCTATTCACCTGCTCCTTATTATCTGGAACGATTTGCCATATTAATATCACTCTTGTCCCTCACACACCTGTGGAAAGAGGCTGTGGCTTTGTCTGATCATCAGATGAAAAGATAATGTGATCATTATAGTAATCAGTATCATTATCATCAATATAAATACCTGTATTCTAAGTGTATTATACATAGTTTCATACATACAATAAACCTATTAAATACATACTATTATCTGCATTTTAAAGATGTGAGAAAACAGGCTCAAAGAGGCTAGGTGCCCTGTCCAAAGTCCAGGGGCCTGGAGGAGCACCCGATGCATCCCAGCTGCCTCACCGTCACCCACAGTCCTGCCATTGGAACCGGGTTTGGCACCTGTGTCCAGACAGAGGGTGAGGGGGTCCAATAAACACCCTCTCTCTCTCCCTGAGATGTCCTCAGGTCTGAGGAAGATTCCCCCAGCACTCCGAGGCCCCAACAATGTCCTGTCTCAACAATCATGATTTATCTGTAAACACAAAATATTTTGTTTTCTTAGTGCTTTTCTTCTCTTTTCTGTGGCTCTCCTTGACATGGCCACAAAATTGCAAGCAGCACACAGATCAGATCAATTCCACTTCCAAGAACTGACTCACAGTTGCTTCTTTGTATTGTTGACCCAACGTGGGGGCCACCTGCTGGTCCCAGGCAGGGTGTGGATTTGGCAGTCTGCACCTGCGGCTGAATTTGCCTCTCCATCTAAGAAGGAGTCCATTGCATGGTGTGGTGGTGTGTAGTCCTCTTGTCTCATCTTGTCTCCTGTTACCAAAACAGTAAAACGTCTATTTACTGGGGACGAGAAATGTCCCTGGGTCATTTCAAAGTCCTCATCGGCAATTCCCCTTCCAATGCTGAGAATCGTAAGGTGTTCATGTCAGGGAAAACATAACAGCCTAGTGCATTTGGGGCCTAGTGAGTGTCTTGCTTCTTTTTTCTTTCTTTCCTCCCACTTTTCCTCCTTGTGTGCCAGCTCAGAATGGCACAGCCTCATCCCACCTCGACCACATCACTTGCCAACCTTGCCCACAGCTCGGGAAAGCAGGGGGGCAGTCTCTCAGTAATGCTGCTTTCTGCATCTCCCCACCAGAGTTGAAACAACGGATTCCACTGATATGAAAGTAAAGCATTTTTGCAAAGATCATCTTATGGATATTTTTACAAAGTAGTTCCCAGAATGAACTCTTAGAGGGGAGATATTCACATGCATTACATTTGCAATGTAAATCCTCTGGCCTTTCCATTCATTTTTTTAATAAATAGTCTGGCTTAATTTATGCTGCTTAATAAATGGGAAAAAGTTCTGTCCATTCTAAGATTTTCCTAATCAATGATAACTAATGCTTATGTAAATTTGAAAATCTTATTTAAGCAATTAATATTATAACAAGGATGATTCTTAAAGGAAGGGAAAAAGAGCCCATGAGCGTGGCCCTCCTTTGTTGTCAGTTTCTCCATTTCTTGCAGGATTCTGCAAAGGAGCATCGTTTATGTTTTTGGCCCAGTTTCCATTTCCTTGGTAACAAGGATCCTGCACACAGAGGACTGTGACTTCGTTAAGGCTCAGGGACCGCGGGCGGCTGGTGCCATCCTTGCTGATAAGGAAGCCCAGGAAATAAGAAGTAACTGCCAGGGATTGTTTGCTGTTGATGTCTGCCCTTCTGTATCTTCAGTGCTCCACTTCACTCTCTGTTCCAAACATTTCAGAGTCATCTCTGACTAAAGGCAATGGAACTAAATAAACAGGCGAATGTGGGATGCGCCAGAAGCCCAGCAAGCAGAGAGAGCTGCTGCTCCATTTATTTTCAGCCTGCAGTCTCGGGTGGGTGGCCTCCTCCAGGGCTAAGCTAAGGCGGGTGGTGCAGCCCCTGCTTGGGCCTAGCTCTCCTCAAGGCATAGCTCCTTCTCAGTGCCCCACGCTTCCTACTCTCCGTGTCCAGGACCACCTTCCTCACTCCCACCAACTGTCTGCTGTTCATACCCCTCGGGCCTGGTGCTGGCAGAGCTAACTGAGCAGGGCCAAGGTTTTAACAGGTTAGCAGTTACACTAGAAGGTAGCCTTTAACCCTGGAGCATAAAGCAGCCAATAATATGTGATGTCAAAGGTGTCCTTTCCCCCTTGAACAATAATAACTAACAATTAACTGACTTTCAAAGCCATATGAAATGAGGTCTGTCCAGAAAGTATCCAGCTGTGTACTATGAAAAATAGAGACACGTACTGAAGAACATACAAGATACAAGAAACATTGTACCTAGAACAATGACACCTCAGTCCCCTTCAAAGTCGGCACCTTGGGACCTCACACAGTTCCCCCAACTGCACGCGATGTTCTTTCTGCTCTGGTAGTAGAAGCTGCTGAGCGAATTTTGCCACAACACGTTTCCTGCCAAGACCCTGCATCTCAATCTCAGACACAGCAGTTTTTGGAACCCCCAGATCAGCTTCTGTGAAGTTCTCGCACTGTCAGTCGCCAATCTTTGTTGATTGCAGCCCGTACACGTTCAACATTCTCAGGTGTTCTGCTGGTTGCAGGCCTCCCAGAACGTGGATCACTTTTGACACATTCTCGACCATCTTTGAAGTGTTTGCGCCACAATTTTACTTGCGCTGCCCCCATCGCATTGTCCCCAAAAGCCTTCTGAATCATCCAAATAATTTCCACAGAGGAATGTTCAAGGTTAACCCAAAATTTGATGCAGATTTGTTGCCCTACTTGCTCAGTCACTTTACATGTGACGGCCTCACAGTGCACATGCTCACTTATCGGCATGTACCACCCCCACTGACTAGTACAGTGAAGTCATCCTTGTTCACACACGCATATTCCAGTCCAGTCTCCTTGACTGCCAGGTTACCTTGATATTACACAAACCATTCTCATTAGATTAACAATGGCTAGGCTTTTTCCAGACTATATATATACTTGTGTGGTGTGTATACATAATTATACATATGACCTCATCCCACTGCAGTGCGAAATGATGGTGAGAGTAAAAGAGTAGCTGTGGTCCCATTTCAACTGGGGACAACACCAAGGTTTTCCTCAGGGAGGTCAATGACGTTTTCTAGGACATAGGACTAATACACAGCACATCTGGCCCAAGTCAATGACATCAAGTCAGTGCCTTACCCATTCCCCCAGCAACGAAGCCACCTGTGCATGCAGTGCCACTCGGACCCTGTGCATTGCAGTGGCTTGGTGTGCTCATTGCCCAAGATCCCTGGAGTCTCAACAGCTGTGCAGAGGCAGCGCCCGGTGCTGCTGGGCCCTCAGGTGGGGGCTGAGTCACCCCATCTGCAGTGTCCACGCTTCCCAGGGCCCAACACCAGAGGAGGATCCACTTCTCTGGTATTTAATTGACATCCCTCAGTGAAGTCCCCTATTCTAAACATTTATCACCAAATTTCTTAAGGAGGTGGATTCTTAAAGCTTTAAAGTGTTGCATTCTAAACTTGAGTTCATATCATTCTTTAACATTACAACGAGAAGAGCACTGTGGAAAATAGGACAGTCACCGTCTCTCCCAGACAGTGGAAAGCACAGCAGAGCCAGGAGCAGACCTGGAGGGAACCCCGATTCACACCCTCACAACCCCATAGGCAAGGGTCAAAGAGACGAGACTTCACAATCGAAGTCCCTAAACCTCCAAAGAAGCAAATCTGTTGGGGAAACAACTGATAGCAAATGTGTAGCCCTCCACCACTGTGAATAGAATTACTGAATACAAAATACAAAATAACGGTGTGGGAAAAACAATCAAAATAAAAATGGAAAAATGAGCAAGCAAGAGAGGCTATCAAAAATAACTAAGTAGATATAAAAAATAATTACACGTAACTACTGGAAATAAAAAATATAACCTTTGAAATTAAAATCTCAGTGGATGGGCTAAAAGATACATTAGGCACAGCCAAAGAAAGAATTGGGAGCGAGTGGATGAGAGGGTAGACCTGAAGAGTTACTGAGATTGGAGAGCCGAGAGATGGGAGATGAACAGTGGATAAGAACAGAGCAGTAACCACTGATGAAATGGGTGGGTGGAGCCAAGGACCGGACAAGTGATCGATCTGAAGAAGCAGCGGGTGACTGAGGACAGACGGTGATGGTTCCATGTGGAAGGTGCCTCGGCCAGCCCGCCAGGAAGCCTTCAGGAAGTGGTAAGAACCAAGGAAAACGCTAAGAGTGAGGCAGAGGACTGAGCAAACTCCAGCAAAGAGACACAGAAGGAAATTTCCAGACGTCCTTGTGGAGGGAGAGAGCGCTGACTTTCCTGAGCTTCTGTCACTGGGTGGCTTGCTTACCGATTGTTGCGCTGACACCACTTTCTCCTCTGTCCTCTCAGATGCTCAGGACTGGACCAGCTGTCCGCTCTCCCAAGCTGCCTGTTGGTTATGCGAGCTTCTCGAGGGTAAAATGCACGTTCATCTTTTGTCTGCCTAGCACCCAGGACAGCGCCCAGAATTCACTAGGTCCCCAGTAAATACTTCCTTGATGAGTCCAAGCCACCACACAGTCCCTGCATTCTGGGACAGGGCCCCTCACGCTCAGGCAAGCATCCCGGGGTCACTATTTTCAGCGTCTTTCTAGTGCCATCGTCCTGTTTGATGTGGTCCAAACTGCAAAGACGATTACTTGTTCCTCCTCGGTAAGGAGAGCCTCCCGGGCCTGATGAACACAAGTTCACGTACACGTATGACTGGCAGCCCCTGAGGAAGGCCTGTAAAAATAGGCGGCAGAAGGTTGGAGAAAACGGGCTCTCAGACCTCAGCCAACCAGCTCAAAGACCGCTTGGAACTGCTTTTCTGTTTCATTGGCCAAGGAACCCTGTGTCGATGTGAGTTTGGACAAGGTTAAAAGGCTTTTTGACCCCTATTTAACTTGAGACTTTTCATTACGACAAATGTGCAGCAGTAGCTTTAAAGTTTTAAAATGTGGGTGTATATATTCTGTATAAATTTCAAATTGTCAAACGAGAGAAAATATTCTGATGTAATTCCCACTCCATTTAATTCAGAGTCCAAGGAAAATTAACCTTTCTGAGATACTTTATTCTTATTCAATTAGGAGTCCAACTTCCACTTTTCCCTCAAAGATTGGTCTGTATAACTACTCTCCTTTGCACTTTTAAAAGAAAGACATAGTTTAAAGAAAAAAATCCTAAGTGGGTGATATTTTGTTCACTCATTAACCTTGATCATTTATATTCTTAACATCGCATGTATCACGGTGAAGCTCATCTACACGTCGGTGGTTTCAGAAAGGAGTCGTGTTGTTGATAATAACGGCTAGTCATCTTTAATCATAGAAATGAAGCCAAGACAGACATATTTAGACAATTATTACCTTACATAATGGAAATAACTTTTGAAGTCTAATTATTTAGCTCTGTGATAGAATTAATTCTGCTTGAGGGGAATTCCAGCTTTTTTGTATCAGATATATTGCTTTCAGGAATACATCGGTACAGGCTAAAACGTACTGGGGGGCAATAAAACACTAATGGTGTCCACATCAGCAGGTTTTCAAAAGAGCACTTCAGCTGCCTGCTCCAGTCAGTCACCCAGCAAAGGCTCCGGCTCCCGGTGGGGCCGCCCTGCACTTCCGGCGGGAGGCACGTGGTCAGCGCTGATGGGGTTCCCAAGCAAACAGTCCCCACCCCATCATTCACTCTGTGAATAGCCTCACCTCCTGTGGCACAAGGACAGGTTCCCTCAGGATCTCAGCTCACTAATGTCCGACCAGCACTCTTTTTGGAGGTAAACCAAGTCTGTTTCTCCCCCTTGACTCTGGAGAAAACGTCCCTTCTGTCTAAGGTCAGACCTGCAACTTCCCCACCAGTAACTTTTTCCCTTTCCTCGATTTTTACTTCTCTCTAGTTACTGATTTCACTGCATCGGATTTGAAACATCGCAAGTCTCCGTCATCCCAAAGTGAATTCCCTTCTGTCTTTATCACTTACTCTTCCAGCTGCTGCCCTGTCTCCTTGAGACAAAAATGTCAAAATCATGGTGATGTCTCAGCACAATGTCCTCACTTGCTCGCTCCCCAAACTCACTCTCTTCCCTCTGTCTGTCCCCCGCTCTATGAGAACATCTCCACAGAGGTTCTCGGTGACGGCAATGACAATAAATCCACTGGGAAGTTTTCAGTCTTCACCTCATTTCATCTTTCAAGAGTCCTATCCACCTTCCTTCTTCAAATGTCATCTTCAATAGGCTCTGAGGGCACCGTGTCCACTGCTGTCCTCTGGCTACTCTCCAGTCCTGCTGGTTGAGTCACGCTTCTCGACACATCCTTTAAAAAAGGGGGCTCCTCAGGAACTGGCCACAGGTGCCCCCTCTGTTTCACTCTATACTTGTTGTTGAGACAATTTTGTGGCTTCAGACACCACTGAGAGGTCAGTGAGTCCCAATTTAAATATGTAACCCAGACCTTTTCTTTGAGTTCCAATGTCAGCACATCCAACTGCCTAGTCAACAACCCCACGTGGAAATCTGAAGGTGCGTTAAATTCAGCATGCCCCAAGCCAAACTCGGGCTCTCCCCCACACCTGGTCCTCCTGGATTCTTGCACATCTCCGAGGATGGCACTAACACCATCAGGTTCTGTGCCCCAGAAACCTGGAAGCAAACCCTGGTACCACTACCCCTCCTCCTCCGGCCCACATAGCACATCACCAAGCCCTGATACTTACCTTCTTTCCACGTCTTCACACCTCTCTGTGCCCACCAGCCTAGACCGAGTACCATCTTCTCTCACCGGGGCTGCTGCAGAAGCTCTCTAACTGATCTTGCCCGTGTCCAATGCTGACCTTCAGCCCAGCTTCACCACGGCCACAGTGAGCACCTCAGAAGGCAAGTCTCTTTACTTAATTCTCTGCCCTGAAGCTTTGTTGGGGACTTCCAGGCTCTCATGATAAGGAACGAAATGTGTGGCAGTTCTGCAGCCTCCAGAGGGGCTCACAGCCCCCTCCTCTCTGTCCCTATCCGGCCACACCACTCTTCTCTGTCACCCTCGGCCAGGCTCAGAGCACTCTCTCTGTTTTCTTCATTGCATTTCTCATGTTTATATATCTATTTTTTGAGTACTTGATTATTCATTTTCTCCAAAAGAGTTTTCATAATCAGGGCCAAAATAATGTATATTTTGTTCAATATTCTGTCCCCAAGCTTTTTGCTCACATGTCGTAGGTGTTCTTCACACATCTCCTGGATGAATGTCTGGGCTGGGGAGAGCAGATTTGTGATTCATCAGTTAAAGCTTTGGGAGCAGCGAAGCTCAGCAAGGGTGACAGAGGCGGGTCAGAGGACAACCTGGGAGGGCTGTCAGTCAGTCCCTGGGGAGAGCATGCAGGGTTGCTAAGGCCACAGGAAATTAAACCAATGTGGAGTTTCTCAAGCAGCTCCAGAGAGGTGTTTTCTTTTTTACTGAATTTATTGGGGTGACATTGGTTAATAAAATTATGTAGGTTTTAGCTACACAATTCTGTAATACATCATCTGTATATTGTATGTGGGTCCACCACCCCAAGTCCAGTCTCCTTCCATTTATGCCCCTATATCCTCTCCTGCCTCCTGCACGTCCCTTTCCCCTGGTGTCACCACAGAGAAGTATTTTCTTAGCCTTGCTCATTTCCCCCCAAGTTTCACTTGTTTCTTTCTCCTGATATATTGACAGGCCTGGACCTGAAACTTCTCATGAATGTGCTGTTAACCTTTCCTCATGGGGTGGAGACTGGCTTCATGGTCTGAGGTCAAACAAGTGCTTGTTTCCGCTGAACACAAATTGTCACTGAGTTTACTCTGTAGGTCCCCAAGGCATGGTTCCCTCAGGGGATGGCACCACAGGTGCGTCATACACACATCTGTGGGTGCAAAACTTTATGCCCCGAGAGGCTGGGTCAAGTATAGGCAAAGGACCTGACTGGATGTGACAAGCTTCCTCTGCCTCATGAAAGTCACTCCTCAGTCACCTGCCTTCCCTCCTGGGAAGGACAGTTCAGTTATCCCACAACAAGGAAATATGGTAGAAATCCTCAATCTACCTCATGCAAACAATGCCAGATAAAATACAGAAGACACATTTACATTTGAATTTCAGGTAAACAAAAAATTTTAGTGTATGTGTGTACAATGTTTAGATGTATTTACACTAAAAATTATTTGTTGTTTATAGAAAATTTAAAATAACTGAGTGTGCCATGTAGTATTTATCTGCTAAATCTGATAACCCTCACAAAAGTCCATTGATCGATTCATTCATTCATAAATATTTTTTTAGTGCAAACTTTGGGCCGGTGTCTGTTCTAGCCATTAGGGCTCAACAGGTAACAAAACAGAACCCTTCACCCAGCGTTTAGTCCACACGAAAGCCAAACCGGGGTGCCCGTGGACTCGGCTGTGCCGCCCGAGGAGCGGTCCCAACATCCCATCCACACACGGCACCCCTGGCAAACGTGTGGACGAAAAGGAGCCACACACTGAACCCCACAGGCTCAAAGGAGGCCTGCGTGACGGCCTTACAAACTTGACACCGAAGTCACCACACAGGAGGGTCGGAAATGAGGACTTTCTGACTGAAAGGGAGCCGTGGCAGGTGGTTAAGTCTTCACCTTAATTAAGCCAGTCTGCTGTCTTTTTGCATCTAAGACAACACGCACCACCTCCCCTTTCCAGACCCCCCCTACTGGGCACAGTCGCCTCACCACTGGGGAGGTGGTGGGGGATGCGAATGCCCTCACTGCCCCTCTGTTACTCTCGTCATGTTCATTTGTTGACTGTTCACCACCCTGTGCTCACAATCGTGAAGTGTGTGTCTACCCCGTTTACCTTTTGTCCAGTCCAGAGGATTCCCGGCTTTGCTTCCTCCTGCCCCCCATCCACCACTGGTGCATTTCGTGTAACCCACCTACATCTCCTCTTTTGACTGTAGTGCATAAAACAAGGTGCAAAACTGCCATTTTCCAGAATATTTTCTCAATCCGTTGAGGTTTTGCTTCCCAGAAATTGCTGTCAGTTTGGGCTAGATAAACTCATACACATCCTCACGGGTGTGGATGTTTCTTACTTTAACAAATGGCATACAGTTGGTCATCCCCAGAGTACTTCCTGTCTCCTTGTTAAAATAGTCTTTTCTTAAGAGAATAAATAGTCACACCAAAATGGTAACAGTGATTATCGCTGGGTTTAGGAGTTTGAATGATTTTTTTTCCTATGTTTGTGCATTTCCCACATTTTCTAAATCATATTACTTATAAAACAATGTGATTGTTTCATAACTCAAATTGCCACAGTCACTTTTAAAATTAATTTTCAATTAATGATTCAAGTGCTGAACTGTGTCATTAGCAGGAAGTCCATTGTCTACTTCTGAGATGTCCCTCACTTCAGAATCATAGCTCTGCAGAGTTCCCCAAGAAGCGGGAGGGCGGGGAGGAGCTCCCATCCCCCAAGCAGGGCAGGCTCCTCGAGGATTTTCTCCGCAGCCTCCCAAAGGCTCGTCGGGCCGAACCCAGGGACAGATCTGAGCCTGTGAAGGGCTGCCTGCCAGGCCTGCGCCTCTCTCTCGGAGGCCCACCCTCTCCTGCAATGTGAAAATAGCCCGATGAACCCCCAAGTCTGCAGAACTTGGGGCTTCCCATTGCCACTCCCATCCACCTCCATGGGACCATCTCAAGGGAGGTTTGAAATGACCAGGTGTTCCCACCCCAAGGGGGACCCGCCAGGGAGTCCTGGGGACCCACACATGTGTTGAGAACCCGGCGGTTCCCTCCAGAGGTCCCAAAGCACTTTCTGGCTCTTCTTTCATAATAACCAAACAATTATATGAAACCCACGTCCACCACTTACCACTGGACTTGAGTGGGTTTCTTAAGCCCTGAGTTGGGCAAAGCTTTCCTTTTATTACCTTTATCTTGCTAGATAACTCATAGGGTGAAATCGCCCATTCAGGCTAACTTTAAAAATTAGAAGTAAAGCTGATTGAACCAAGGTAACGTGTCCTGACTCACACATTTCACTGAAAACTTCTCACTTGTTAAATAATATTTTATTTCATAAAATATTGGTGTTGATATCGTCTCTTACACCTAAATAATTCATAACCATCTAGATGTGATTCTTAAAAACAGGGATGGCCTCAACCCAAATTTCCTTCATGAGCAAAGCCGGTAAAAAGATTTTTCAATTCTTGTATCACAGGCCACAGCTAACACGGAGTCCAAGTGTGTCAAAATGATGGAAACAGTAAGCTCCACCCCCACAAGGCCTAAACCACAGGATGTTAGTAAAGACGATCAACAAGGAGGTTTTCATTCTCCAATGGAGGGACATGACTCCCCGAGAGGCAAACACACAAAGTCCCGTGACCGGCTTGTCCTCCATCCACCCACACACAGGTACCAGCTCTCCGTGCCAGCCCTGCAGCACGCAACCCACAGACGCGTGTGCTGTGCTCGGAGAGTCTCCTGGAGCCAGGACCCGGGTCTCCTCACTCCCTGGAAGGCAGGCTGTCCCCTGCCCCCTTAGGGGCAGTGAAGTGGGTGCCATGTCATGTCTGAGAGTGTCACTTACTACGACAGGGTCACTTACATACCAGTAGACTAATAATGCCTGTTTGAAAATAAAGAATTGGAAAATTATTTCCAAAGTCATACAAGGAACTTTGAATCCAACAGAACTACCAAGTCCCCACAAGGTGCTTTCTCCTCTGTTTCCAGCCACCGCTAAACCCTCTGCGCCCGAGGGCATGAAAACACAGCACGCACATCAAAAATCACGTCAGCTTTTTTTCCTGTGTTGTTGCAGAAATATGACTTTGCCACAGCAGTTAAAAGCAGAGAACAAAGCTGCCAGGGGGACATGGGAATGCACCTGATCACTTGGGAAAATCTTGGAATTTTCAGCCGAAATGACTTCCTGAGGACTGCAGGGAAAGGCGTCAGCACGCAGATACAACGTGAGGCCTACAGAAAAGCCACCACTCCCTGGCCGTCTCAGTTTCTATTACATTCGTATTTACTCCCAGTTCTCTCGCTGCCGTGGGCCCCTTCGGGCTTTCCAGAACCCCATCACCATCGCTGCCCCCCTGGATTTTCTTCATTCTGTTATTTTCACAATGGATTCACAGTTTCCTACGCTGAGACCAGGGCAGCTTCCTCAACTCTCCAGGCAGCTGGAATCCAAGCTCGTTGGCCACGTGGAAAAAGCCCGAACACACACACCATAGGGCAGGGCAGCAGCTTTGGGGGGGTTCTGTGCCCCCAGGGGTCAGTCCCTCAGCTGGGCCCTGCCTCCAGGTCACCCACCACGTTCGTCTCCCAGCAGAGACCCCTTCTCCACCGGGCGCCAGCCTCTCCTGCCCCTGACCTACACCCTGTAGACTCCTTATCCTCAGTGTTTATTCGTCTCTTTAGTCATTTAAGTTTCATTGGTCATTACTGATCGATGAGGACCAGCCTCCTTCCAGGCTGTCTGCGTCCTCCACCCAGCCACCCACTACTGGGATGCTGCCCCCACCTCCGCGCGGTGCCCCAGCCTCGCCTGGACTCCCAGCCTTTCCACGGGCAGCACCTCAGTTTCACTTGGTTATATAATGCCACATATGAGCGCTTTGGAACTTTTGCTTTTCTTTAGTAATTGCTTCACTGTGTCTTCCTCGGCTCCCAACTCAGTCTCCAACCCCTTCTCTAAATAACCAGAGTCCTAGTTTCTTGTCTCAATTCTCAACCACTCTGAGTGAAGCAATGGTTTTCCATTTTCTTCTATAAAAATGAGAGATGCTTAAATTTTCTTCCAGCTCTCAGAGTCTGTAAGTCCAAGTTTTTTACTGTTAAAAATTCAGATGTGCTCTTTTGAGTTTTATTATTGCTGATGCCAGCTGAGGGAGGCACCGTCAACGAGGTCAGAAGGCCTGTGAGCCCCCCCGCCCACTCCACGGAAGGGGCCAGATCCCGAGGGGCGAAGGAGGTGCTGTTGGGACGGTTCCTCAACTCCTGAGGCCTCTGCTGTTAGGCTGTGAGCTGATATCAATCTTTATTGCCTTCAGCGCTTGGGAGAGAATGGCACAAACACAGTCGGTACTTACTGGAAGCAAACGGCTCCCTAAAAATCCATCTTCAAAGCTTATCATTTTCAAGCAATGAGAAGCAGTTCCTTTACCTCCAAAGGGCATCAGTCTCCTGTCTTTTTAAATAAAGGGAAAGCTGCCACCTGCCACACGGCAAGCCGACAGCCTGCCCCTACCAAAGAAGAAAAATGAAACGGGCAACAGTTTCCGTGTGCAATGCGGGAAGAGAGGGCAGATCTGATAGCCCTGGCGTGCTCCTCATTTGCCGCTTGAGGGACAGCAAAGGGCGTTTATGACAGCTGTCCTCTGGTGTTACAGTGGGGTGAGCGCCTCGGCCCTTCCGAAGGGTCTATAATACTGATGTTTCACTAATGGCGTTTCAACGCACTCTGCCATGAATCCTTGCCAGGGCCCTGCTCTCCCAGCGTCGGTGAGTGGGGCTGTCACAGCCCTGACCGCGTCCCTCACCCGGATCAGGGCCATCCGTTACCCTACACGGAGGCCAGTTGGCATTTCCCATCCGCAGGCTATTACCTCAATGCATCCTCACCACCATGTCCATCTGTTCTAGAGAATTCGGTGGGAGTCTAACTGCCAGGATCACCGGGGGAGGCAGTTAGGAACGCGGAAGGTGGTGGGGGTGCCTGGTGTCTATCAGAGGAGTCAGATGAAGTCATGGTCAGCTCCAGGGGCTCACAGGGCAGCCCCACGTGGCCTTTGAACCCGTGGCTGGCCCCTCACAGACTCCAGCCTAAATGCTGGCTGTCGGCCAGCCCCTGCTGCATTTGGAGACACCCTACTTCAAAGTTAGTTGGTGTCAAAGGATGGTGATGAGTATTCAAAATGCAGACTTCTGGGGGAACAAAGCAGCCCGCCTGGGGGGTGGGGGGGGCTCTGACCCTGGTTCTGGCCTGCCACTTCCCTGCCACCCTGAACAGGGTGGGAGGAAGAGGGTGGAGCCCACACAGCAGGGTTTCTCTGCAACAATCACCCCGACAGGTCAAAGGCACCTCGGCCTCTTTTGTGAAATGTGCACAGACATTTCGAACTAGTTCCCCACAATGTCACACTCTTGCTCACTCATTCATTCACACATCCATTGGCAGTTCCTGGCTGAGGCTTGGGAAACACGTGTGATTAATCACTGCTCCGGGACTCTCCTACCCGTAAGCTCCACGAGATCATCTCTGCTATTTACCACCAGGCCCCAAGCTTAGCTTAGTTGGTGGAGGAGAATGTCTGGGGGAAGACGGGCTGGGATGGAGCGAGAGGAGCAGACAGCGAGAGCAGGAGGGGGCTGCGTTCCATCCCCAGGATCTCGGGAAGCAGGGCCCGGAGCCAAAGCCTGTGGATCTTGGTTGTTTATGCACATGGTGGAAATAACGTGATTTGCCCTCACAGCCTTGACCACCCCAGGTGACAGGGGCTGTCTGTGTCCACGCCGGATACAAATACCTTCACACAAAGGTTTTACTCTTCTGCTGACCTCTGCTTGGAGGGCAGTCCAGGCAGCAGCTGGCCTTCTCCATGGCGTGTTTCTGTGCATGTATGAGGCAGGGCTGGGTCTGGATTACATCAGGTGGGGGCGGCATGCAGACAGCCACACAGAAGGGAGCATTTCACACGGGCTCAGTCCATACCTCGGCCAAGTCATCTCACTGGCCCTCTGCAGAGTGGGCAGTCGTGAAGGTGAGAAAACTGTCTACCTGAAGCCTCAGGAGGACCACTAGTCACCAGCGTGGCAAAGGGGATGCCAGGGTGTGTAGTGAGATTCTTAAAGGCCACTGAAGCTGAGTACCCAGAACATTATCCAAACGGGTGGGCCCTGCGCTCAAAGCCCCTGCAAACACAGAGGACCCAGGCAGAGAGGGCGACAATAAGCTGCACCGGGAAGGGACCCAAGAGGAGAAGACACGAAAGTGCCCAGGGGACACAGCCCCCACCCAGCCTGAGTGGCCAGTGGCCGAAGGATTCACTGAGGAAGGACTCCCCAGAGAGGTGGTACCTCAATCAGATTTTTTAAGAGAATAAAATGCAATGAATAAGTAAAAGTAAGCCAAGCAAAATGGGAGAGGGTGTCCCAGCCACAGCCAGGGTGGGTGTCAGTGGTGGCAGTGAGATCAGGGTCTGAGAAAGCTCACAGGTGGTCCAGTGACCAGCCACCTGGAGGAAGGACACCACACTGGACACGTGGGCAGGGACCCTGGGCAGGACGCGGCACCGACACCCGGTGGGCCCTACAATGCCAGCTTCATCCCCAGCGCGGAAGCCGATGGTTTAAACAATGAGTTCACTAACCCCGGAGTGCTGCCTGGGCACAGGAGTAGGCCACACGGGCACCGAGGTGAAACGGCACGGCCTTCGGACCTTCCGATCAAGGAGGGAAAGTGGAGAACAGAATCGTGGCTCCTGAGAGAGGAACCCAGAGAAAGTGTTGGCAAAGCAGACTGAGCCAATCCTGCAGCCAAGGGGCTTGGGAACCGCTTCCAGGGGACAGTCTGGCAAGTTCAGCCCTGACGCGGAGGCTCTAGGCCTGAGTGTGTGTCGGAACCACCTAGAAAAGTGTTAAGTTGCTGACCCCACACCAAGTTTCTGATTCAAGAAGTCAGGAGTGAGGCCCCAAAATTTACATCTGGAGTAATTCTCAGGTGGCCCAGACACTGCTGGTCCAGGAGAACTTTGCGCCCGGGGAAGTGAGGATGTGGTCCCACAGAGACAGTAAGGCTGCCTGCACCCCAACAGGAGGAAGCCATGGGCGTGTGGTTGGAGAAGGCTGTGTCCCCATGACATCGAGTGGGGGTGAACAGAAGACACAGGAGTACAGAAGAGAATGTCTCCCACAGCCCAGTCACCTCCAGCGAGGCCACCAAACCCAAGGCAGAGGCCAAAGGGCATGTGGCTCCCATGTGGCCTGCACCTTTCTCCTAAATTTTCCGTCCTGCCCTGTCCCTGCTCCTCAAACCAAAACAGCCCTGACGACCAACCAACCAGCCTGCCCCCTAAACCAGAGGTGGCAAACACAAGGCCCGCAGGCCGAATCCAGCCCTCCACCTTGTTTTATCCAGCCCGGCACCTTATTTCTACCCGGCAGCAGTGCTGAGCTCTCTCTTTTCTGTTAAGGAGCAGTTACATGTGTACAGTCCTAAACTACATTCGGCCCTCTGAAGGCCACCGTGAGGCTGATGTGGCCCCCAGTGAAAATGAGTTTGACACCCCTGCCCTAAACGAAAAGAAATTAGTCCAAAAACCCCCTCAGTGGAGTCAAAGCAAGGCTAGGAATTTTCAAAAGGAATTTTCACAAGGAAATAAAATTATAAAAATAAAGAAACAGAAGCATTCACAAGCGCACAGTTCTCATTTCATCTAAAAATAAAATGGAAAGGCCCAAACAAAGGTCAGCACAGCAGAGATGGTGTTAAGTGGTGCCCAAGGTGTTCTCAGCCGAACTGGATCCCTGCCCGCAAGGATGTATTGACGCCTGCGCCCCCACACCTCAAAATGTAACCTTGTTTGGAAATAGGTCCTCATAGCTGCAGCCCAAGTGAAAGTGAGGGCATTCCTGTGGGCCCTGATCCCAGGGGACTGGGGGGGTCCACCCTTAAGTATATGCACATAATTAAGGAGAGGCACACATTCCAATAGACACAGCCTATAGGGGTCAGAACACTCATGTCAAATTTATTGGAAAATCCCCACCTGAAAGTCCATCATTGTAGTTCCTGTGGGGGGCGGTCATGGCAGCAAAGGCAGGCCTGGGCAGGAGGGCAGAAATCATGTGAGCAGCAGCTGTGGGGCAGCCAGGGCAGGGATGGGGGATGGGAGGGGGGACTGGGAGGCGGGTCTTGTGGCCCAAGTCAGAGGGACCCACTGGTGGGCTCACGCCCTCACCACCGACTCAGCTTGTGCTCTATCTTTTCTTGCTGCAAAGGGAGAGCTTCCAAGTTCTTAGAGGAAATTGTGTGGCATTTTCCCTCAGAGGTGTCCTGATTTCCACCCCACGCCCAGGCAGCTGGGTGCCCTCGAGACTCTGAGTCACTGATTAGCGCTCCTGGTGGCCTCAGCGTCCCTCCACAGTGGGACAGTACTGATTTTTGCTTCTTCGCACTGGAGGAGGGTTTCCTGGGCTTTGTTTACCTGACCCAGCAATCCACCCCCCACAGCCAGGAGGACACACCCCAGCCACAGTGTGCAGACCTCCGGCTGCCAAGTCCTGGGAACAGGAGTGCCCCAGCAACCCCAGCGCCACCACACGCAGCCCAGCTCCAGAGCAGCTTGGGACGTGCCTGAGGTTGTCCAGGGAAAGCGCCACGTCGCTCTCCAGTGTAAAGGGAAACATTCCAGTGCGGCTCGAGAGAGACCCCCAGCCCAGTACTGAGATGACAGGGGGTACAACTGCTTCACGGCTGGATCCAGGCTTCTCCAGGCAGATCACCTGTTATGGGTGCGTTTTCTCTCCTGAAACTGAATGGTGTGGTCAAGTGAAGGCGGCCTCAGGGGATTTAGCACAGGTGTGAGCATGAAATTGCCTCATCCCAGCCCTGCTGACCTTATCTTAGGACTCATCCTGATCCACTGTGGCATCAGGGTGATGATGGGACCCTGGGGGGACTTCCAGACACTGCAGCACAGCTCCAGGCTTGTTTGTTTCATGGCTGTAAAGTAAACCCTGAACCTCACCAGGGGGCAGTCCCATAGGTGGAGGCTGTTCCATCAGCACCCGAGGATCAGAGACGCCCACTGCGTGCACCTGCGTCTGTCTGCCTCCCTCCTCACCTTTATGGCCCCAGCGTGTGGACTGGTCTTGTTGATGTCGGTGACAATTTAACCAGCGTGACTACAGCAAGCTTTGTAATGAGCACCTCACACATTATCTTATCGCATCTCACGGCAACCCGGTTGCGGCAAGAACGCCTCCCGACTCAGGTGGGTGTCATTGTCTCCACCTCTCAGACGCATAAGTGGGAGCCTGCTGACTGAGTGATGACTCAACACTTGTACCCAGATTCACCGCTTGCCCAGATCCGCATAACCCCTGCGCATTCTGCCTCCGGCCATTAGCAAAATGGGGGGCCCTCCTCGCTGCTTGAGAGAGCAACCCTAGTGAGTCTAGCTGGGAGGCTGGCCTTTGAACTCCCGGGACATCTCCCGCAGACCCATCCTCAAACTTTTCATTACAACCACATGTGCAGGTCCTGATGGTTATGAATTCAACCTCATCATCAAATAAAAAAGAAAACCCAAGGTTTCTGTGGGTTTGAAAACCACGTGTTCAAGGGGGTTATTGGCCCAGGGACGCATGGCTAGTAAAGGCACATCCATGGATTCCTTCTTTCCTCTGAGGCCACTGAGTTCACACCATCTTGGGCATCCAGGATGCACACAAGTAAAATACTGTCCCTGTCCCCAGGGCTTCTGGTAGGGACCCTGAGGAAGGAAGCAGTCATCACAATCCAATGAAGCCAGTCCTGTGAACAAGGACAGGGCATGTGGCAGGCCAGCGGCCAAGCCCAGGTCCCATGGAGAACGTCAGGAGCCATGTCCCATCTGTGAGGGCAGAGTTCACTGTCCCCCCTCAGAGTGTCGTCACATGGTTGACGGGTCGTGTGATTTCCCACAGAGGACACAGGCTCATGTGTTCTCTTTCATTAGTTACACAGAATTAGAGGTACCTGGTTGTAATTCTCAGTGCTCTGGCTAAGATTTTTAGCCGACCTGGGAAATTTTTCCATGTGATAAGCACTGGGGTAAATACACTCAGAAGACCCATGGGGGACACTGGTGGAGTCCACGCTGTCACCTCACAGGAGGAGCTGGTCCCTCCATCCCTGCATCTCTCAGGATGCCTCTGCCACCAGGCCCGACACTTTGATGAAACTGACCGTGGCCACAGCAAGGAAACCTTAGCTCACTACGAGAACAAAAGTGTACTCAGGCAACCAGGAAACCTCGACGTGTGTATGAAAATGTAACTAAAACACCTGCAAGTGGCAAAGAAAAGCTTTGGGACTTGTCGGGACTCCTTTGGTGGATCTCTCCCCTAGGACCGGGGAGAGGTTCCAAGTCAGCTTTTCTCAGGAACCGAGTCCACATTTTTCTGGGATTGCAGGCCAGGCTCCAACTGTGCAGGGACTTCTCGTGAGAGCATAGGACCTGTGGGGAGGACACGGGCCCCGGCAGGCCCTGACCACCTTGAGGAGCGCTGGCCAAGCCTCATACCAGCCACGTGATCTATACTACGTCACTGCCTCCTCAAGCACATTCCTGCTGGGAGCCTGTGCCCCAGTCACAGGTGAGGACACTGACGCCCCCAGGTAGTGACTTACTGGGTCCTATAGCTCACAAGGGGCAGAGCTGGTCCTTGCCCAAACAGGGAAGGTTCCAGAGGAAGGTCTCCTGAGGCCAAAGGGTCATCAGTGCCGCACCAAGCAGCCCTGAGGAAGCCTCCTTGAGCTGAAGGCTCCAGGTTTCCTGGCTCTGCAGACTGCCTGGGGGCACTGCCCAAAGCGAGGCAGGTGCAGGCTATGGCCCGAAATGCAGGGAGCTGGAGGACTCGCCCTCCCACCAGGAGTCCCACCTGCAGTGGCAGCTGTGCTCCCAGACGCAGCTCTCCTGTATATAAGGGAACCTTAAGCACACAACAGCCCGGCTTGGTACGGACGTGAAGGACTCACCGCCGGCAGGCTCCTGGTGGCACCATGTGGCTGCAGTCCCTCCTGCTCTGTCTTCCCCTGGCTCTGGCTGTGAGTGGCCTACATGAGCCCGAGGCACCAGAAGATGCTGGCGAGCTCCACTGCGGGCCCCAGGGTCTTCAGCTCACTGTACACCCCCTTGATCCAGACGCAGGGACGCCTCCTGCCCTGATAGCGTGGGGTAAGTCTGACCACACCCCTGCTGAGCCGGGCAGTGGCTCATCGCTGCCACCACCTAAAACCTCCAGTGTCCTAGCCTAATGCTGTCCCCATTGGCAAACTCTGCAGCTTCTCTGCAGACATGTCACTTGTCACCTCACTCCTGAACTGGGCTCCCTCCAGTTCCTCTCTCTCCTTGGCAGTTGCCCTTTGGGGTTGTCCTCCCCCTGCACGGTCACCACGGTGACTGACCACTGTGCTTTCTGCCCCTCCCCACCCCCCAGATAAAGTTGGGCTGCCCCACAGGCTGCGCAATGACTCTGGCTGTGGCTCCTGGGTGACAGAGGGCCCAGGCAGCTCCGTGGTGGTGGAGGCGTCCTACAGCGGCTGCTTTGTCACTGACTGGGTGAGTACAACCCAGGCATCGGGAACACAGAGGCCCCGCACCATACCCTCGCCCAGGCTGA
Organism: Macrotus californicus; assembly: GCA_007922815.1. Taxonomy (NCBI): domain Eukaryota; kingdom Metazoa; phylum Chordata; class Mammalia; order Chiroptera; family Phyllostomidae; genus Macrotus; species Macrotus californicus. Next base: position 29,087 of record VMDR010004134.1, read on the forward strand.
CCCAGGGCCTATCTCTCCAGGACTCCCACCACATCATGCTAGTCGGACTCGAAGGCACAGGAGCAGCTGGGCGCAGGTCAATGGTGAGGACCAGGCTGCTCAAGTGTCCCATGGCTTTCCCAGGTACACACCGGTCACTCCCACCTGCGCCGTGCAGTGACACTGCTGCCATCCATGATAGATGGTCCGCAACCCTCCCCCCACATGCATCCTTAGGATAACATCCACCTGAGTGAGCTTGGCGTGGGTCCCCGGGGGTGAGGGCTCCTGAGGTCTCTCTATAACCCTACTAGGGCCCTGAGCACTGTTGCTGACCCCAGCATGGGCCCCTCATTGGTGGACTCCAACAGGAACTGGCCCAGGACCAGGCCCTCCAGGGCTTGAGGAGGAGGGTCGGGAAGGGCGTGGAAGCTGTCAGGAGGACCTGGCCTCCGAGGGCCAGCTGAGCATGGCCAGCCCCTCCGGGGTCCACTTAATCACCTGGCTGGGGCGTTAGCCAGGACCCCAGGTCTGCAGCTCTTGCCCAGTGACCTGGGAGCCCCACTCAGTCAGAACAGACTCCCACATGTAACTCACTCTGCTCACCCCTTTTGCTACTCAAAATGTAGCCCAAAGGGGTGACACTGACAAGATGCGGTGACCAGGCCAGCCCCGTCCCAGCCCTCCTGTGCCAGACCCACATCTCAGAGACCGGCAGGTGTCCCCCCGGGGCCCCAGTGGGGACATGCTCTGGGGGAGAGCCATACCTTCTCCTGACCTAGTTAGATTCTTTTTCTTCAAAAAGTATTAATTTCAGGGACTCCTACCAGGCAGCTTAATATTTGCTTAACTTCCTGGGATGTAATCTAGTGTGTAATATGGACCTTTCTACTCCAACAGTCTAGATGTTTATGGGAACTCTCATGCTTTGCAACAAAATCTCTCGTAAAGCCGGAGCTTTGTTGCCTAACCTGAGTGACTCTCTCCTCTGCAAACCCAGCCCTCAGTGCCCCAGGTGCCGACCTGTGCGACTCCATCCCCGAGTGGGACAGACTGCCATGTGTCCCTCCACTCCCCACACCAGGAGGCTGTCAGAGGCTGGGCTGCTGCTACAACTCCACTGGGAATTCCTGTTACTATGGCAACACAGGTGCGTGAGGCTTCTCTGAAACCAGCTTCGAAAAGTGCCCATTACCTGCCACAGAACCTGGAGGGCCAGCCACGCCCCCACCCACCGATGTGGAAGGCAGACACTAAAAATGACCCATGGCCGTGCCCTCAGCACCCTGGCCCTAGAGAGAGAGCTTTCCGCAGCTTCTGTTGTCCGGACCCCTGGGAGTCTAGCGCAAAGTCGCAGTGCTTACGACCCCAGGAAGCTAGTCCAGGTGCAGGAGGCTGCCTCCCCGTGCAGCGGTGTCTGGGGGGCCTTTTTTCTAAGACTGCTTGCTGTCTCTCCCAAGTCAGGCTCTCAGGTTCGCTAATGCAAATGACCCTCGCTGAGTGAGCGCTGGCCACTCTGTTCTCAGCTCTGAAAACACCCAATCAGTCACACAAAGCAGGCCCTGCTGTCCCCATTTGCAGATGACGCTGCAGCCAGGAGATTAAATACTTTTCCTGAGGTCCCACAGTAAGGGATGGAGGCAAGAGTCAAACCCAGGCGCTGACCCAGAGCCCTGATTAAGCTGACTTACCAGCCACGTGCAGGTGACTGGTGTGGAGGTCACAGCCAAGGATGCCCCCTTCTCTGGGGGTTGTCGGACGGCTGTCAGATTTCTGTCTAGCTGCTCCATAGCAGAGAGGGCCCGCCTCCAGCCCCACCCTCTGGCGTTCCAGTGACCTCACGCTGCACCCAGGATGGCCACTTCTCCATCGCCGTGGCCCGGAACGTGACCTCGCCGCCCCTGCTCTTGAACTCTGTGCACCTGGCCTTCGGGAATGGCAGTGAATGTACACCTGTGACAGCAACACCAGCCTTTGCCCTGTTCCGGTTTCCGTTTACTTCCTGTGGCACCACGAGGCGGGTGAGGACCTCCGGCCTTTCAACTTTGCTCCCAACCCTGTTAGTCGGGTGGGAAATTCCCTAGTGGTAGGGGGAGGGCTGGACTCGGAGCCACAGAGATATGCCTGGGCCTGCTCTGGGTGTGGGACAGTCTCTAGGACAGAAGAGCTCACCGCTGGGACCTCAGAAGCTGCCCTGGACATGGGGCCCAGCCCATGGCAGCTGTGCTCCATGGGGGCTGGCACGGACCCCAGGGGGAGGAGAACAAGAACAGGCTCCTCTTACCACACTGCCCGGGCACCCAGCAGGGGCCCTGTCTGAGGGGCCCCATGGGAATATGCCACGTCCCTTCTCATCCTTTGTCCTCAAGTGAGGCCAGGTGGCTACGCCCCAGGTTGGCAGAGGACGCCTGCCCTGCCTCCGCAACACGCAGTGGCAGGGCAGCATCACTTAGCGCTAGGCCCGAGCAGGCCCTGAGGGGAGCGGCTTCGGGCCAGCAGCAGTGACCGGTCTTCTTTGCCGGCCCCCTCAGATTGCTGGGGGCCAGGCGGTGTACGAGAACGAGCTGGTGGCAGTCAGGGACGTGAGAACGTGGAGCCACGGCTCCATCACCCGCGACAGCACCTTCAGGTAAGGTGTCAGCTCACCTGCCCCTGCTCGACGAGACGTAGAGCAGGAGCTCAGAGGCTAGCGCCGACCACAGGACACTTCCTCACAGGAGAGCCTGTCTGGCGCCTGTCTGTCCAGCCTCACCGGCCACTGCTCACCAGGTCTGCTGCATCGACGGCCCCGGCCTGAGCCAAGCCCCACCCAAGCTCACCGGTGTTCTCCTTCGCTTACTGCCTGTGTCTTGTTCTGGCCTTTGCCCTTCTACCCCCAAGGTCCTGCTGTAGCAAAAAGTGTCCCTGTACACCCTCAGGTCAGACAGCCTACTTCAAGCTGCAGGAGGACGGAGAGAGCTTTAACCCGATGTCATGTGTGACCTGCAGGACCCTTCCCCAGCCTGATCTCCTCAAATGGTGTCAGTCCCACCCTCCCCCGCCACCTGGATCGCCCTCCCAGGTCTTCAAAGGACCTCAGACTTGTCACTCCATGTGCTGGTCTTTGTCAACTGTTCTCTCCTTCCTGTGCCTCAGTCCTGGCACTTTGTCTTCCTTCACATCGAATCCCCACAAGATGGTCCTTGACAGCCTTCTCTACAGAAATCACCCATTTTCACCACAGGCCCATGTCCACTGTGTGTTTCCTATGCCTTCCACTCTTACCCACTGATCCCTTCACATAGTGGCTTCCCCAACTAAAATAGAGGTCCCCCGCGGTCAGGGACCAGGCCCATGGCATTCACAAACCTGTCCGACACCTGGAGCTGAGTGGCTCCCTGAGTATCCCAGGGATGGGGACGTGGCCCACCCCCTGGAGCTGGCCAGCCTCTCGGTTCTCTGCAGGCTCCGCGTCAGCTGCACCTACGCTGTGAGCAGCCACACCCTCCCGCTTAACGTCCAGTTGCTCGTCTTCCCAGAGCCCCATCCTCAGACCCAGCCTGGACCCCTCACTCTGGAACTTCAGATCGCCAAAGGTAAGACCTTCCTGGCTGGAGCGTCCAGCCCACAATCCAAGTCCCGCCGCTCTTGCTGTGAAGACCCTGCCTGGGTCACAAGACACTTGTTAGTGGAGTTAATGTGGGTGATGGTCTGTCTCAAGCAACCCAGAGTGTCTTCACTCTGTCCCTACTGCTGCAGCTCATTTTGGTCCCTTGCAGATAAGAACTATAGTGCCTACTACGGCGCTGGTGACTACCCCGTGGTGAAGCTGCTGCGGGATCCCATTTACGTGGAAGTCTCCATCCGTCACAGAACCGACCCCTACCTCGGTCTGCTGCTGCATCAGTGTTGGGCCACACCCAACCCGGACCCCCTGCATCAGCCCCAGTGGGCCCTGCTGGTGATGGGGTGAGTGTTCTTCCACACACCTGTGGCAGAGACCCTCAGGGAAGCCCACCTGACTGTGGTGTCTCTGCCAGATGCCCCTACTCTGGAGACAACTACCAGACCCAGCTGATCCCCATCCAGGAATCCGAGGACCTGCCCTTCCCTTCCCACTACCAGCGCTTCAGCATCTCCACCTTCAGCTTCGTGGACTCGGGGGCCAGGCGGGCACTCAGGGGATCGGTATGATGTCTCCTCTGTGCTCCTCAGCAGGGCTCGGAACCCTGCTCACTTGTTTTCACGTCAGGCCACCCTCGGCTGAGGCTGACCTTTAATGCTGCCTGTTGGTACTGCCTCAGAGCAACCTTGATACAGGCAACATGAGTGACGTTCGTGGATGTCACCCTGGTTCTCCAGTGCCACTGTGATGCAGGCTTAGGCTACCAAGACTTGCTTTTGATGTCCTCCCTGCCGGGGACATAAAGTGGTCCCAATCTCTCCTCATGATGGGGCTACAGCATGATCCCACTTCTCTTGGCTCCCAGGTGTATCTGCACTGCAGTGTGTCTGTCTGCCAGCCTGCGGGGACACCATCCTGTGTGACCTGTCCTGCTGCCAGGAGTGAGTATCTGAGCTGTCTACTTACAGTCCCCAGAGCTAACCTTGTGCCCCGTGTGTAGATGACTCAAACTGGAGACCCCACCTACGGATGAGGTCTCACGAAGTACTGTTGTGATACAGTAGAGCAGAAAGGTGACTGGCTTCAGAATCCCGAGTCTCTGAACGATAAGCTGAAAATCCTCATAACTCTCAGCCTTAGCTTTCTCCATGTGAATTCTCATTAGGCCAGGAGTCAAACTGGCTCATGGCCTACATATGGCCTGATTAAAGCCAAGTTCTGTCTGGGTAGCTGACAGATGTAACCCTCTCCACCTGCTTGAAGGCAGGGCTGGGCACGTGGCCTGAAGATCTACAGGTGGATGTGATTGAAGGCTTAGAACATGAGCTGTAGCTGGCGAGGCCCAAAGATCCTACTGTGTGTGTGTGTGTGTGTGTCTGTGTGTGTGTCTGTGTGTGCGCGCGTGCGCGTCCGCACGCTTCCACCTGGTCCACTAACACTTGTCTAGCCCCTGAACTCATTAGATTCATGACCCCTGAAGCTTTAAGTCCCTGCTAGTACAAAAAAATAAAATAAAAAACCTTATAGCAAGGGTGTCAAACTCATTTTCACTGGGGGCCACATCAGCCTTGTGGTTGCCTTCAAAGGGCCAACTATAATTTTAGGACTGTATAAATGTACCTACTCCTTAACCGTGAAGCGAGAGCTCAGCACTGCCACCACGTAGAAACAAGGTGCCAGGCCAGATAAAGCAAGGTGGAGGGCTGGATTCGGCCTGTGGGCCTTATGCTTGCTACCTGTGCCTTATAGTAATGATAGTTTTGAAAAAATACTGCATTAAGCCCTGGCTGGTGTGGCTCAGTGGACTGAGTACTGGCCTGCAAACCAAAATATCACCAGTTCAACTCCCAGTCAGGGCACACGCCTGGGTTGTGGGCCAGGTCCCCAGCCGGGGTGCCTGAGAGGAAGCCACACATTGATGTTTCTCTCCCTCTCTTTCTCCCTCCCTTCCCCTCTCTCTAAAAATAAATAAAATCCTTAAAAAAAGAAAAAGAACAAATACTACGTTAAGTATTGAACATTTAACTCCACTGACGCATATAATCTGTATTCTTCCGGGGAGTTAAGCAAACTTAGGTTAACTTTTCCAAGGGCCAATAACTGGCAAAAGCCATTGGGTTCAAACGAAGCTCTGCTGCCAACTCATGTCCAGTCTCCTCTCATCACAGGAAAGGGCCCTGGCCTTAGCCTGCCAGTGCCTAGGTACTGCGTAAGAAAGGTGGCAATCCGACATCGTATTCTGACCTGTGTTCCCAAATGCTGGTGAAACTGGGGTAACAGCCAGACAAAACCAATTTGAGCAAGATAGACTTAAAGTACTAATGTGAGGTCTAACACATACAGGTGGGTTTTCTTAAGGAACCGCACATACTGAGGAGCCTGGCCTTGTATTAGACTCTCACGTCCTAATTCCCCCCAGTCCCACTCGCAAAACCCTAACAAACCCCTAGCTCTCTCCTCTCCAACAGGAAGGAGAAGCAGCTCTGACATCCATTTCCACAACAGTTCTGCTAGCATTTCTAGCAAGGGTCCCATGATTCTACTCCAAGCCACTAAGGACGCTTCAGAAAAGCTTCGTGAATACTCGAGTGAGTACAAGACCTCACCAGCTACCTGAGCCACTAGTCAGAGCAAAGCTCCTTCCGCCCCCGTTTCCTCCCCCTACGTAACCAGTGTGCGTCTCCAAAAAGGGGACCAGCTTGTTCTTCTGAGGGCTGAAGACTGCTGGGCGTGGTCAGGATGTGGCTCACTACACTAACCTCTCTTTCATCCACCAGGTCCTCCTGAAGACTCCCGAGCTCTGTGGGTGGCAGGCCTCTCGGGGACCTTGATTGTTGCAGTCTTGTTGGTGTCCTGCCTGGCTGTCAAGAAAGGGAGATGAGTCACTCGGACCAAACGCGTTAATAAAACTAGATTCCACTAGCAGCCCGTGCCCAGCCTCTCCTTTGAAAGGTCGATTGCTTTAGATCACTCTTTACCTGTCGTGGGCATCTCATCTCTTCAGCTTGGTGCAGGGGAGGGGGTTGTTTTACCCAAGAATTGAATAAAAGCCATGATACCCTATTTTGGTGTTTCAGCCTATCTTCTGAATATAACATTTCAGTAGAATTTCATACTCAACAACTAAAACAGTGTATATATAAGAACTAGATATCTCAGACTGAGCAGAGAATTTTATAAGCTTAAGACATGTGGTGGGGGGGACCCTCTTCCACAAGATCAGTCCAACTAAGGCAGAACTAGTCTAGAGCTAGTCCTAGATCTTCGAGACCACTGTCTCCCAAACTTGATGTGCGTCCGACTCGAAGGAGGGTGGATGGAAACCGACGTCTGGTCTCACCCCAAGAGTTTCTGATTAAGTGGGTCTGGGCTGAGTTAAGAACTTGTATTTCTAACTGTTTCTCAGGTAATACTGATCTCTGTTCCAAAGCCACACTCAAAACCAGTGTCTCCACCACAGACCAAGAGGAGGTATTCAGCCTTGGATCGATTAACTGGAGGCAGCTTGATAAGAGGCTTAGCTTTGAATCAGAACCAAGTAACTTCCTAGTTTAGTCATTCTTAAGACTAGTAGAAACACAGCCGGAGGCTTCTCACAGCACGTGTCCCCGCACAGACTGCCTGGCAACTACGGCTGAGGGTCAAGCTCTAGGGTAACCTCTGCTTTTTCACCTGGGAGCCCTGCAAGTCACCCTGGTAAATAGTTTCCCCACTCATCTGCAAGAGGGAACTTTCGCTCACTTGACCTTCCAGCAGAGTGAAGGTGGTGCATCTTGGCTTTTAAACAGCTGCTTTGCAGTGAAGCTCACCCCACTTCAAACTGCTAAGCAGCGACTAAGCGTTGGCTTACTTGACAGGAACACCACATGCTGCTTCGGAGACAGGAACTGTCCCAGAGGCTTGAAATACTTGTCTCTCATGAAAACCTAGTAAGGTGGGCACTCATCCCCAACTCCCAGGGTCTGGGGCAGAGAGAGGTCAAATAACTTATCCTCTAAAACAAAGCAAGTGCACGCACCCTCTTAAACAAAGCTAATTTGATCAGCCGGGACCACTTGCTGTGATAATGGTGGAGCTGGGCCATAAAGTCTACCTCCAGAACCTGTGCTTCTGTTCCATGCTCTGAAGGTACTCAGCTCTCCAGAGGGACCAGTTTCCAGTGGCACAGGTCCAGCTTGCCAGATGCATGGCAGCTCTGGCTGAGCTAGACATCTAGATGCAAGGGGCCGTCACTACCAACTGCCTTCCAAGGTGCTAAAGGCCAAATGTTTCAGGGAGGGAAACGGTGGTTTTTCGTCGCAGTGGAGGAAGCAGTGAACTGGGTCATGAGCTACTTAAGTGGACCATTAATTCACCTGAGCAGTCTTGAACAGATGAAACATTTCAGTGTTTTAGATGTACTAGTTATATGAAATTGTGTTTAATCTAACTTTAGGTTTTTTATATCCAGTGTGTATCAATGGCAAATCTCAATTTTCAGCTTAAATAGTAATTAGCAAAAGCACACTTTTAGGGTTTATAATATTTGTAGTTGAAACATACAAACCCAAATTATTCCAAAGTTTTTTAGGAGCTGAGTAGAATATCCGTTTTAAAATTAAAATGTTTTGTGCGTGCCATGTTTTAAGTGTCTGTGGCTGCATCTGGCTAGAAGTCGCTACAGTGTGACCGAAGTCACTCAGTTCAAACACATGCTGGACATGGAATGTGACAAGCAGCATGCTACGGGCTGGGAGCAAAAGCCAGGAAAGCTGCCCCAGCCACCGAGGTAGAAAGATGCCAGGCAGTAAAACAGAGGGGCGCTGCCAAGTCACGTCTCCTCCTTTGAAAAACCGAGTAGATGCATCAGGTCACAGTTCCTGGTTTGCCCTCCAAACCAAGCAGGTGTGGGGGGTCATCTAAGTAAAACTGACTTGAAGAGCCAGGTGCCTCGTTTTCCCACAGACGAGGGCAGCCTGCTCCAGCAGAACGCCTGGCATTTAGGTGACTTACTCGGCCGCATCTTGTCTATTTTCTCCCCAGTGGAGGGTGGTCACACCTGCACGAAATCTGGATCAAACTAAAGAAAACATCCTAGCACTTCAGCCTTGACCTAGAACCTGCCAGATTCTCTCCGGTGGAGTGGCTCAGGCTGATTATATGCATGCCCTGTGCACTTCCAATGGGACCGAAAGACTTACTTCCCAAACATAGTTGACCATGGAACCCCTTTTCAGAGTCTTGCGGTAGCGACGTTCTGCGGAACATGCTTCAGTAGATGGAGTGTGTCTGGTTTTAACCCCGGAATCCTTGTTGGAACCTGGCCTGCACAAGAGGAGAAAGGACTGTCTCAGGAAGAGTGGCGACACTGCACCTGTGAATCAAAGAGCCCGGCCAAAGCTACTGCTTGGGGTTGCATCCCTGCCCTGAAGCGAGGTGTTGGTTGGGACCACTCCCTTGAAGTCGCTTATTGGTGTGCACATTCACTTAGCTAGGCTGGGAACCTGGTCATCGCCAGAGGCCCTTTCTTCAAGGGGTCTTCTTGGCATGTGTCCAATTTTGGCCATTCTCTGATGGCTTCTTACACATGACCCATGCCACCGCCCCAGCTCTTCCCCCCACTTCACCATATCCTCCTAATTTAATGAAACTGACTTCTGGTTAACAACTCTCCGCCCTTTGCCTAAAAGATTGTTTAAATCCAATGGGAATAACATAATTCATTCTTGCAGGTTTTGGGGTTTTTGTGGATAAAATTGCTGATTTTTTTAAATGAAGTCTTAAGATGTTAAGATTTTATTTATATGTTTTTAGAGAGTGGGCAAAGGGAGGGAAAAAGAGAGGAAGAGAAGCATCAAAGTGTGGTTGTCTCTTGCACACTCCCTACTGGGGACCTGGCCCTCTACCCAGGCATGTGCTCTGGCTGGGAATCAAACTGGTAACTCTTTGGTTTGCAGGCCTGCACTCAATCCACTGAGCTACACCAGTCAGGGCAATAGAATTGCTGACTTTATTTCTTTGTGTGCCTGCACTGATTTATCTTGTATTCATGTGATAACATGGCCTCCTACTCTGCTTGGAGTAGAACGCTCTAGGCTTCCTGCTGGCAGCCTGAGGTTTCCCTTCAGCATCTCCCCTTTCTCAGGATGAACCCCAGGTCCTATCTCTTAAGTCACTACCCAGCCTGAGCAGCATATACCATTCTGTATCACTTTGGGAAATAATGCATGTGGATAACCTTGGGAACTTGTATGTCTCAGCATCCCCCACCCCCTACCATTTGCCCAGGTCCCAAACTAGAGAGGAGGAGAGCCTGCTCTCTGCCAAAGGTATCGCTCTGTTGACTGTGGCATTCAGTGCTGCAGTTTGTCATTTGACTTCTGGCCCTTTGTCAAGAGTCCTGTCCTTGGATATTTTGTATGCTTTGACTTAGAATATTCTCTGTCACCATTCTAAGTATTGTCAGGGTTTTTCACTGGTATCTGATTGGTGGGGAAAAAATCTAGGGGGGTCTATGGCTTTCAACTTGGGGAAAAGTTCTTATTTCTGATTTACCCTCTTCTACCTTGTTTTCTGGAATTCTTCTTTGGCTATTAAATGACCTAGTTAATGCTTTTCCTTTCACCTTTGTGTATCTTTGGGTTTCTACTTCTCCAAAGTCTTGGTTTTTTTACACAAATATTTGAATTGTACATTTAAATTCTGTTCTTTTTATATACTGTTATTTGGATGCACAAAGGATGAGAATAACTAGAGTTCTCACTTCCTTATGGGGTTTCTGTCTAAGGGGCTTGAGCTGATACACATAAAGCGAAACATAATGAGAAGAACATGTGGACCTGCCCAGCCTAAAGGCATCACCGAGTAAGCTCCTCGGGAGCTTTCTGCTGACCCCACCCCCTGACTAATTTCCAGGTGAAATTACCTTAAATTGCCTCTTTACTTCCTTGATTTTTCTTGGTTTCAGCATATGACTTTCAGAAATATTGTATGACTTCTCATTCAAATATAATTCTTGCTTGCCCTGCATTTTCTTCTCAGACTTTTTTCCTTATTGTTAGTATTCTTCAAATATCACTCTTGTCCATTCACAAGAGAAGGTAAAAAGGCCACCTGGAAGGAAATTCTGTGTGGATGTGGAACTCATCGGCTCTAACTTCCTACCGCAAATGATCAATGCTCATATTTCTTCCCCATTTTAATGGAGCTACTTGTTCAAAGTAACACAGGAAGAGTATTTGCCTGATGCTAAATTCTGTCTTCTAAGGGGTCATAACACCCCTCAGTTCCAACCATCTCTGGCCCTAGGTCAGCCTACCCACCGCCAGGATGAAAGGGTAAATCTCTTGGTCATCTAACAAAGGGATCAGGTGTTTAACAGCTTCTGGTGATTGTTTTACCCTCTGATTGTGTCAGCATAAAAGTATTCTGACGTTGTATATACTCGCTGAATGTTTACATATGCAAATATCTGTCTAACCACCACCTTGACCAAAGATGACACACCTACAGCACCCCCAGAACCCCAGGCACACACTCCAAGAGGTGAGGCCCCATTCTGAGTTCTGAAACCATAGACCAGTTTTACTTGTTCTTCAGCATCTTTTAAATGGAATAAATCACACTCTAGTGTGCTTGGACTCTTTGATCTAGTGTCTGAGATTTGTTTACATTGCATGTGACAATAGTTCTTTCTTTTACGTTCTAAGTTACATTAAAATTTTAGTTTATCAATTCTTATAGTGATGGGCATTTGCGTTGTTTACAGTTTAGGTTTATTAGTAATAAAGTTGCTACAAATACTGGTAGCCAGCCTCCTTGCTAGTACACAACATCTTTAAGTAATCTCCTGCTCTGAATAAGTCTGGACGTATTAGACAACAGAACATGGCAAAAGTGATGATGTGCCTGGGCCTACACTGTACAAAGCTGCACAGCAGCTGCCTGGGCCCTCAGGTCGCTTGCTCTGGAGAAGCCAGCTGTTATGCCACAGTAAGAAGCTGAAGCAGCCCTGTGGAGACAGCCTGAGGGCCCCAGGCAGCAGCTGTGAGTGAGCCTCCCTGGGGGTAGGTCCTCCAGTCCCAGCCCACACCTCCCTACAACCATAGGGAAGACCCTGCACTGGCTCCACCCAGCTGAGCCCCTTCTGGATTCCTGCTCCACCACAACCATGAGGAAAATGGTGACTGTTGTCATGGCCTCTATGTTTGGGGTAAATTTTTAATGAAAAAATGTATGAATATCTTAAATCATGTAGAAAACAAACAGTGGAGTTACAAACCATTGTTACAATAATGCTAGCTTTTATAACTGCCCATGTAATTCACCTTTATTGTGCTATTTCTCCATATGGCTTTTAGTTACTGTCCAAAGCCCTTTCATTTCACCCCGCAGAGTTTCCTGGAGTATACCTTGCAGATCTAGTAGTAACAAACTCTCTGTTCTTGTTTATCTAGGAATGTCTAAACTTTTCTCTCACTTTTGAAGGACAGCATTTTGCACTTTGAATGTATCAGGCCACTGCCTCCTCCTGGCCTCTACAGTTTTTGATGAGAAATCTGCTGATAAGAATCCTTTGTATGTGATGAGTTGCTTCTTTCTTGCTGCCTTCAGGATTCTCTTTGTCTCTGAGTTTTTAAAAAAAATTTTAAAGATTTTTATTTATGTTTAGAGAGAGGGGAAGGGAAGAAGAAAGAGAGGGAGAGAAACATCAATGTGTGGTTGCCTCTCACGTGTCCCCCCCACTGAGGACCTGGCCTGCAACCCAGGCATGTGCCCTGAGCGAGAATCAAACCAGTGACCCTTTGGTTCACAGGCCCACACTCAGTCCACTGAGCTACACCAGCCAGGGCTTTGTCTCTGACTTTTGACAATTTGATTATAGTATGTTGTAGTGTATGTTACTATTATTCATTCTACTTGGAATTCATCAAGCCTCTTGGATGTTTATATTGATGTCTTTCATCAAATTTGAGAATTTCTCAGCCAAATATTCTCTGCCCCTTTGTCTCACCCCTCTCCTTCTGGAATTCCCACAGTGAGTGAGTACGTTGGTTCACTTGATGACTTCCCACAAGTCCCTCAGACTCTGTTCACTTTTCTTCATTCTTTTCTGTTTCTCAGATTCAATAATTACTGTCCTGACTTTATTTTTGCTGTTTTATTCTTCTACCTGATCTAATCTCCCCTAGAATTTCTTTTGTAATAAAAAGGGTCAGCCCCTGCTACCCCCATCTTCTCTGGAATATTCAGACCAGGATACTAGCCATGACTATTGGCAAAGTATTTTATCTCTACAGACTCAACTTTATCACTTATGAAATAAGAACTAAATTAAACTCATCTTCATGGCTTTAAATTTTTGGCTCTTACATTCTTCTAGATTTTCTGTCTCTTGATAGTTCTATTTTTCTCATACAGGTAGTCTTGTGTCCCCTTGCTCCCATCTTATAGGCAAGTGGCAAGACCCGAATTCAGACCCAGGAGGTCTGGTTCAAGCCCGAGGACTTACCATTGCTCCTTCTTGCCCTGGCAATGGATTCTACCTTAGTGCACCTCTGTGGGGCACATCACCTTCTGACTTCCTGGTTAGCTAGTTACCTAAGAGGATAGAAGGGCCAGGGGGCAAGAGACTCCATTAGATGACAGGAGTTAAAGTGAGATTAGGAAACTCACAGACTTCAGGTTTCCTATTAAAACACCCCCAGATCCTTTCTCTCCTTGGATAGAAGTACTTGGCAGAGGCATAAAAATGACACAGAGAAAAATCATTATAATAATGTGTTCAAAGCTCATTTGTGTTGTAGCAGTATCACTATCTCATCCCTTTTAATGGCTGAATAGTATTTCATTGTTCCATTCTGTGTCTCCGTTTATCACACAATGAGCATCTGAGTCACACACTTCTTTTGGCTGTTGAAAGTGATGTTGCCATGTACATTAGAGTATATGACCTCTGTGGACATGTGTTTTTATTTCTCTGGGTACATACCTAGGAGTGGAATTGCTGGGCCATAAAGTAACTCTATGTTTAACATTACGGGGAACTTCATAACCATTTTCTAAAGCAGCTGCCCCATTTTACAACCCCAGCAGCAACGTCTGAGGGTCCCGGTTTCTCCACACCTTCATGAAAACTTACATAATATTCTTGTATGGTCCTTCGCATCTCTGTGGTGTCCCATTGTAACTTCTCTTTCATTTCTGACCTTTTTCACATCTTTTCTCTTTTTTCTTAGAGATTCTAGTCTGAAGTTTGTCAAGTTTACTAATCTTTTCAAAGAACCAGCTCTTTGTTGCATTACCTTTTTTATTGCCTTTTTAAACTCTATTTTGTTTCATTCTGCCTGTTTTTATTGTTTCCTTCTACTGACTTTGGGCTTCCTTTATTCTTTTTTTGCTAGTTCTTGAAGGTGAAATGTTAAGTTGTTTCTGATGAGAAATCTGCTGATCATCTTAAGACACCCTTGTATGTGATGAGTTGCTTATTTGACGTTTTTTCTTGTTTCTTGAAGCAAGATTGTAATGCTATAAACTTCCCTTATTACCACTTCTGCTGCATCCCATAGATTTCAATATGTCATATTGTCATTCTCATTTGCCTCTATCTTGTGATCTTTCCTTTTATTTCTTCTTTAACCCAGTCATTCTTTAGCAGCTTGTTTAATCTCCATGTATTTGTGGGTTTTCCTGCTATCTTTTTGCGGTTGATTTCCAATTTTAAAGCACTGTAGTCAGAGAATATGCTCGGTATTATTACATTCTTAAATTTGTCGAGGCTAGTTTTGTGTCCAGCACATGGACTACACTTGAGATGTTCCATGTGCACTAGAAAAGAACGTGTAATCCGGTGTTCTGGGGTGAAAGTCTCTGTAAGTGTTGATAATGTCCATTTGGTCTGATGTGATATTTAAAGCCAATTATTCCCTTATTGATTTTGTTTTGGTTATCTATTGTTGTTGCCAATGGGGTATTTATGTCTGCAGCTGTAATTGTGTTTTTGTCAGATGCTCCTTTTAGTTCTGTCAGGAGATACTTTATACATTCTAGTGTGCCCTGACTGTTTGAATCTGTATTGGTAAGTGTTAGGTTTTCTTGATAGCTTCCATTTCATCATTATAAAATGTCCATCTTTGTCTCTTCTTACCCTTTTTACCTTGAAATCCATTTGGTCAGATATAAATATGGCTCTACCCACCTTTCTCTGGATGCCACTTTCCACTTGGACTCAGACTCACTTTGAGTCTAAAATTGTACTTACTTTTGTCTCATATTGCAAAGTACCATTTATAATTATTTTTAAATTTTAAAAAGGTACAAGACCATAAATGGATCCCTAATCCTACCAACATAAATACGAAACAGTATGACCAAATTAGAAATAAACATTCTAACCGCATAGAAAAGAAAACCACAAAGGAAAAGGACTCCCATCCCCCATGCCTGTTGCTGCCCCAGCAATGCCCGAGTTCGGCAGCGTACTGCATGCCAGTCCAGTCCCAAGCCAGTGAACAGGCGCTTCTGCTTCCTCAAAAGTGACCCCTCCCTAGCTCTTCCATGTGCAGTGTCGCTGCAGTATCCTTCCACGTGGACATGCCGTCTGTCTCTCATCCAGAGGCCTGTAGCCTCCAGGGGACAAGGACATGTTGGGTCAGGATGATCAGAATGCCTATCCGTGCCCTGGCTGGTGTGGCTCAGTTGGTTGGGTGTTATTCCACAAAGCAAAAGGTCACCAATTTCATTCCAGGTCAGGGAACACACCTGGGTTGCAGGTTGAGTCCTGGCTGGGACATGTGTGAGAGGCAACCAATAGGTGTTTTTCTCTCAAATAGATGCTTATCTCCCTCTCTCTCTTCCTCCACTCCCGTCTCTCTATAAATAAAGTTTTAAGAATGTTCATCCTTAACATGAAATAAATATTAGAATCAAAATAGCAGTAAATGTCCCCCTTTGTGCCCTCCCACCGGCCTACAGAAAAACATCATTTTTCCAAAGTGACTTTATTTGACCCTGGTGGGAAAAAGCAGCATGTGTTGCCTTTCCAGCTGAACTCCCTGAGGCAGGTCCCGGGGTGGGAAGGCTGAGCTGGGTCCCTAGTGCTTCATGAGCCTGTGTCATGTCTGCGTTAGGGTTAGATCAGGCTCCACACCCATGATGCTTTGACGCTGTGTCCTGTCTCCCTCAGTGGTTTCTACATGGGAGTTCAGTGTCACCCAGGGAGCTTCAGACAGGTGACAGAAAAGTTTTAAGCCCACTCATAATGAAGGCTAGGAGAAGCCCTCTGCCAAAGGCACATTGAAATTCGGTGAATCAGCCCTTTTGAAATCACCATGCAGACAAAATCAATTCAGTCTATTGGAGAGGCCCCACTACGTAACACCAGAGCCCTGTGACACCGCTGGGTGACTCAGGGCCCGTGGTTTGAGGCCAATGGGCTCAATGTTCTGTGCTTCCTGTGGATGAGCCCTCCCCCTTCCTTCACCCTGCTGTATGCGTCATAAGAATCCTAAATTGTCATTTTAGCCGTTTAAAAAACTCTGGTGCCTTGGGAACTGTCTTCTTTGGGCCACAAAAGAAGAATGAAACATGGAAACCAATCATTGCACTAGGCTGGCACAATGAAAGTACCTTCCCAGTGGGGGTCTGGTGAGAAAATATGCTAGAATATATGAATGCCAAAGAGGACAGAGCACAAAGGCAGTGTCATTTAAATATGATTGCAATAAGTATTTCATGTTATGATGCACTAGGTAAAATTTAAAAAAAAAAAAAACATGAGATGCAGAATTAACTCGAGTCTATCCTGGTGACCAGGGAAGTTATTCTATGAAAGAAATGGTATTAAAAGGAAAAGATTAATTTGTGTATTTTAACCCCGGAAATAATGTTTAGAAGGCACAAAACAACAGTCACCATTCTGTGGCATAGGCGACGTCCATTCACAGTGAGTCATTTGCACGGGCCATTGGACCTAATGGTCCCAGTGGCCTGTAAAGTGGGTAATATTGTTATCTGCATCTTAAAGATTTCTGAGTTTGATAAAGTTGATGTCACAGAGCAGAGCACGGTGTATACAGTGGCTTTTCTGTAAATATTTCATGAGAGGAAATGGCTGGGTGTGGGGGCGGCCACCCCACCGCCCTCCTCTGGTCATGAGTCTGAGAAGGCAGGAGGAGCAGGTGGCAGCCGGGGTCCAGGACATGCCAGCCCCCTGGCCAGAGCTCAGCGGCTGACTTTCCGGCCTCTCTGCAGCCCTGGGAGCAGCCAGAGCACCTGTGAGCCCTACCTGTCAATCCAAACTTGGATATGAAGTTTTCTGGTTTCGAAGCGCCTGGATGCCACGCCTTGTTCACTGTGGTGCCCCCCACACTCCCCCACCCGAGTGTGCCTCTTTATGTCCTCCACTCTAACTCGGAACGGGCATCAGTGTCCGCTTCCCAACCCTCAGCTCCAGGGCTCTCAGAACTAAACCTGCCACAGCTCCCCCCAAATAAGCAAAATTGAGGAGCTATCCGGGACCCGCCCACCCTCCTCCCGACAGATACCAGGGCCCAGGACAGGCGAGGCTGAGCCCACGCTCCAAAGGAAGCCTCCTGAGTCTAAGAGGAATCCCAGCCCGTTCCTGCCACCCGCCCTGAATGGTGAACACCAGGCTCTGAGGCTGCAGAGTCCCTGCTGGGAGAGTCGGAGCCACCTCCCCACTCCTCAGGTCCCCACGGGTTCCCCTTCTTCCCTCGGGTGCCTTGTGTGTGGCTGTGACAGCGGACAGTGCAGGTGCCCACGTTTAGGGGCAGCACCTGCCCTGACAGACGGAGGACTTGGAAAGGGGCCCGGCTTCTCGCTGACACGTTTGAGCCACCCAGTCGGCCCACCTGCGGACTGACTGCTGGTCACGCGCGGCAACAAACTCCCTGAGGGTTTAGGCCTGACAGACGCGACAGCTGTCAACACACGGACTCAGAAACAAAGCGCTTGTTGGATGGAGAGCACAGCATGTGCCATCCCACGGACCAGCGTAACCCTAGAAAGGCAAGCCCTCACTCGTGTCCCGCAGGCCTCGTCCGCGCCCCTCGTGGGGGCTACGGTTCCTGTGGTTTTCTACCTGCCGGGTACGTTCCCTGGCGACACTGAGTGACACATTCCCTCGGGGAAGCGAGAGTGAAATTCCTCATTCAAAGGCGTTTTCTTAAACACTCTCCATCGGGCCTGCAGGAGGGGGGCTCTGAAGGTGGGGACTCCCAGCCTGGGGACGACCTCACCCAGGTCACTGGGACACTGGGCAGAGATGACAAAGGGTTGGGGTTGGTGATGCGCAGGGGGGCGGGGGAGGGCCGGACAGGTGGTGACTGGGGTTAGAAGGACCAAGAGAGGGTGGGGAGCTCGGAGGGACTGTGAAAAGGCCGGAGGCACGTGACAAACTGCGAGGGTGCCCGGCGCGTGCCAGAGTACATGATGACGTCATCCGTCTGTGAGCACGGTGGGCGTGGCGATGCAGAGTCGGAATAAAACCGTCTCTACCCGCGAATTCATTGTGTGAAAAGGCAGAAACGATGGATTTCACTTTTCATTCTATGTATCAGCATATGGTTTGAATTATTCACAGCATCCCCATGCATTATCTGTAATGTTTAATGAAAACAGAAATCATTTACTGCCTTCCACAACTAGGTAAAAGTAGACATAGGCATTGAGCGTTTTAGAAAACACTTGAAAATAACAAACATTAACCCCGAGAAGATACTCTTTCAAACTTCTTAAATATATATTGTTCTTTTTACCAAAATAGAATTATACTTTATGTCCTTGTGTTTCATTTTTCTTTTTATTGTTTGCCAATTGTGAGGATTTAAAGTATTTTTGCAAGTTCTCTGACACCCCCACCCCTCAAGAGGATGGGCCTATTCCTCTCCCTGAATGTAGACCGAGCTTGGTGACTGGCCTCTAGCCACCTGAGTCTGTTGGAGGTGACAGGATGTCCCAGCCCCAGCCAGTCCCCAGCGGGCATGAGAGAATGAATGTGCCTCAGGGGACGCCAGCCCCAGCCTGGCAGTGTTCCAGGGGACATCCCAGATATTGGCGGAGCAAAGAGAAGCCCTCTCCTCTGTGCTGTGTCTGGACCCCCAACCTGCAGAAACCGTGATGGATGGTAAATGATTGCTACAGTTTTAAGTTTTGGACTAGGTTGTACAGCAACAGGTAGCAAACGCCCCAGTGGATCATGGACATCTTAATGTTAATCCGCATAAATCCGTATGACCACTAAAGGTGTGGCAAACCGACCGTAGCCAGTTGGGCCATGTGTAAAGTTTTTGGTAGATACTGGCAGCCACGGAAAAGTCTGACACAGTTGGGAGTTAGCTGCACCCCCCAGGAATGAAAGCAGGACTCGGATGGAATTCACTCACACACATGCTCACACACACAGATACACACATTCACACACATGCACATAATCTCACGCACATACTCATGCTCATTTATACACATGTGCACTCACACATACACACACGTGCACAATCACATTCACACACGCACACACACCCACCAATACGCTTACACAGTCACACACACAATCACACATACACATGCACCCACATACATACACACGTGCACTCACACACACATGCATATACTCATACATACTCACATACACTCATGCACACACATGCTCACACTCAAACATGCACATAAACACACACATTTACACACACTCACACACTCACACATTCACACGCATGCACACGTGCACACGTACACATGCACATAAAACACACATTTATACACATGTGCACTCACACACATACACACAATCACATTCACATACACTCGCCAACGTGCTTACAAAGTCACACTCATACATGCACACAATCACATATACACATGCACCCACATGCATACACATGTGCACTCACACACACATGCTCACACTCAATCATGCACATAAACACACACATTTATACACACTCACACACTCACCGGCATACACATTCACACAATCACACATGCACATAAAACACACACATACACATGTGCACTCACACACATACACATACTCACATACACTCGTGCACACACATGCTCACACTCAAACATGCACATAAACACACACATTTACACACATATACCCCCCACACTCACATACACATGTAACTAGACGTAAAAACTACTCTGACTTACCATGAACTAGAATAAGATGTACTAACAAGCCGATAAAAAGAACTCACACCCTGGCAGTTTCTTTGTAAGCGTACTGCAGGCACCCTCAGGTGCTCCTGCTTGTACAAGAAATGGCCGTGACCATGACTTCAGGTGACACAGACTGCCCAGATGCAGGAACTTGGCTGGCAGTGACCAGCGCCAGGACGCTGACATTAAAAATCCACATCGGGGCCAGCAGGGACGCTGCCTGCACACCCACAGCCCCCCCCATCCCTTTGCTCTCCCTGTCCCTCCCTCTCCTCATAAAAGCCTCTGCCTCCACTGGGAGGTGGGCGTGCACTCTGAGACGAGAACCCCCACCCTCCAGGGGCCGGCACCCGAAAATAACCACTTTCCTCTACATCAGCCCCTGTCTTTCACCTATTGGCTTTCGAAGCGGTGGGCAGCCGGACCTGCTTTTGGTTACACACTCACTCTCTCACTCACACACATACATGTGTACTCATACCCACACACTTGCACTCTCACACGCACATAAACCCACGTGCACACACTCATACACACACAAAGGGGAGCACAAAACCAGTCAGGCTGTGAGTTCTGTGAGCAAGGTGAAAACCCACCATCTTGTATAAGAGCTTCAGTCAGACAACACAGAACATTCTAGAATCAGTCTGCTTGGGCAACCACGCAACCAGTCAGATCCAGTCAGATGCTCTTTAAAGACCGGCCTAAGTCAGAGTAGCCACTGGACTTGGAGGACCAAGCAAAGGGAGCACGTCAAGTAGTTGGCATTCAACCCATGACCTTAAGCCTCAATGATTCACCGATGGGGAGCCGCTCGGACAGTCGTCGGAGTAATGGCAGCATCTGGGGTTTAGGGGGAGGGGAGAGGCATGACCGGAGGGAAGCCTGGACGGGGGTCCCCGCCACAGACGGGTCGGCCACCACGGCCCGACTCCGGGGAGACAGGTCAGGTCCAGAGAAGAACAGTCCAGCTCCAGTTTGTGAACCGAGGTAAAAACTGGACCCTCGCATGACCAATTTAACCTTCTTTCCAGGACCAAGACAGATCTCACACAAATATCTCCAACTCTAAAACAAAGGAACAATGAACCAACTCGAACCACCAAGCCATGAAGGATTTGGAAAGCAAGTCGCGTAACCTCAGGCGGATCCGCTGCTGGGACACAAGTCCAGCCTGGAGCCCCGGCTGAGTTCTGAGCTCTGCGTTCTCACGGGAAAACGTGTTTTATTCACTGTCCTATTTTCAATGGCTCTGTGTTTAAATTCATTTCCACTGAGGACAGGAGAGAGCAAGAATAATTCTGTCAATGCCAAATGAGCGTTAGTCAGGATGGATGGACAGACAAGGGCTGGGACCACACTCTCCTGCCGGCAGTCTCGGCTTTGGCCTGACCGGCACCAGGCAGTGAAGAGACGGTGAAGGACCAGGTGGCTGAGGCTGATGAGCCTCCATCACAGTAGGAAGTGATCCCCGGTCTTTCTCCCCCTGAACTCCGAGCCACCGGTCACCCTGTGTCTAGCCTCCTTCCCCAGCACAGAGCAGCCTCACACGGGGGCTCAGTGGAGGCTGCCCATCACACTGATCCGGCTCCCAGGGAACCCAAGGCAGCCTTTCACTGAAATGACACATAGCGTGCCTCAGCTCTCACACAAACTGTAAACCTGCCCCCTCCCCTCAGCACACGGAAAGGGGTGCCGTCCCTTTCAGCTCAAGTCACCTTTGAGAGCCAGGAGTGGCCTCGACAAGCCTCCTGACTTATTTGACAAACCCAGGCATGAATGCAGATAGATGATAGATGGATAGATAGGTAGATAGATATAGAGGGACAGATAGATGGATGGACAGATATAGAAGCTTTATGTTAATCATGGATGGGGGATAATTCTGTCCAAAAGAATCTCATTTATTTCTTTGGGAATTCACACTGGGGCTGACTTGTGAAGGTAACCCATTCCACTGTGGTCCTGTTTAAAAGCAGGCTTTATACTGGCTTATGGTCCAGGATTGGGGACCCTGATGGTCAAAGACTTTTCCCCAGAACCTTCTGGAAGAACACAGGAGTCAGAAGGGCTGCCTGTCCCTCCTCACCTTGTCGGTCTTGCTTCCGTGTTGCCTGCAACCCCGTGTGAGCATACGGGTGGCTCTGGTGCTGTTTCCATCCACAGGTCAAGCTCCGTCATTTTTGTGAAATCGGGCAACCTGAGCACAAGCACTGTGACACTGACAGTCGGTCTGGTCACCACAGGCTACTGCGTGACTAACGGGACAGTGTCTAGAGTGTGGGAACAGGGACCAAGGACAGAGCGGCCTTGGAGATGCCATCACTGCTCAGAACTGCTATGCTTCAGGCTTATGAACTATTTCCAGAACCGTCCAGTTAATATTCAGGGGCTGTGGTTGACCAGATCACTGAAACCAGGGAACGTGAAACCTCCGGGGGGCGGGGGGGAAACCATTGCACTTGGGGGGGAAGACGACACTCACAGGAAACAGCTGCCCCGTGTGACCCACGCAGGGGCAAACCCCAGCGGACCCGGGCTGTGCCTGCTGGTGTAGGCCCAGCAAGCAAGCGGGCCCGGAAAAGTTAGGTTAGGCTCGGAACGGAAAACTGATTTATCCCTGCGGTTTTGTTTTTGCTCTCATTAAATGTCCACAATGATAGGGTCTGCTTTGTTGTTGTTTTTTTTATCAAGTTCCAGAAAGGAAATTAACACATGAAATTTTCTCGGAAACTGGCTGCGGGACCCGCGGCTGTTCCCTCACGTGTAAAATGACTCGGTAGAACTTTCCGCCTCCTCAGTGCCCTTCCCGCTCAGGACTGCCATGGCGACTTCCAGGGCCACACGATGCTTTTCTCTCCAGTGCATTTCACGGTTTGTGTTAGAACCGTCCATTTTGTTCAGAGCGATGAGAGGGCAGGGGGCGGAGTCCCACTCACCAGCCACATTGAGGGCTTTACTGTCAGGAACAGGAGCTGAGATGCAAAACCCAGCCAGGCCTCAGGGAAAGGGACCAGACAGGAATCTTCCAGGGCCGGGGGCTCCTTCCTCCCCCATCCCTCTCCCCCACCCACCCGCACTGTGCCTCTCTCCCCGGCTGTGAGGATCCTCAGGACTTGGCCGTTCAGAGCATGCCCGTCCCATTCTTACCACGTCCTCCATCCAGCAGTGTGCGTGCCCCGCTACCCCGCACCAGGACTCCTGTCCCCACACAGGCCCCGTCTGTCTGCACGTGGCTCCTAGTGGCCACACGGGCCCTGAGTCTGCTTCGTGAATTTCATGTTCAGCTCCCACAGCCAATCCAGGGAGAGAAATAGGACCGCGGTCAGGCTTCACAAATCACTGGTCACTGGCCTCCCATGACTGGCCGTCCTTGAGGCAGGTAACTGCTCCTGGTCCAATCAGCTGTGGGTGAATGGAGGTGGTTTGACACACCTAACTGTGGTGGGCACACGCCCTTAGCACGGGCCAGCCATAGAATGTGAACCTGTGTCATCTGATACAGCAGCCACAACCACACGTAGAATGTAAGTTCGAACTAACTGAAATAGGAGCAAACTAGGAGCTCCAGCTCCTCATCTGCACTGGCCGCATTCCAGGGGCTCGGGAGCCCCAGGTGACGAGCGGCTGCCACATCAGATGGCACAGACAGAGGACAGTCCCACCACTGCAGGCATTTCCTTGGCCAGGTTTGGCCTCCAGACACCAGGCCTCTCTCGTGATTATTAAACAGAACAACCCTTTCAGCCTCGAAGTCTATCTGGACCTTAGAAGTTAAGTTTTTAGAGTCTCTGGAGAAACATGTAACAGGCCAAAAGTTCCAGTTTCTCCACATACTTGGTGAGGGTCACAAGGCACCTAAGGGACACCCCACCAGCTGTCACCTTCTCAGCCAGTCAGAGGCTATTTCCTGGTCAGAGATTTTGGATCAGCGAAAAGTCCTGAAGACACACAGGGGGAGCTAGAATATTTTTAATTGATTTGTCCCCATTATAGACCCCACAAGCAGAGTTAAAGCTGGGAGACGTGGTACCTGTCCCCACAGGGGTCCCCTTGTCTGCTGTGGGAGGGCGACCCTCCAAACAACATCTCGAGGCACCATGCATGCGTTAGAAGCACGTGTCTGGTCCTGGAAAAGCAAAACACAAAACAGCTCAGAGCTCCACATCCTGTCCTGTCTGTCAAGCGTAAGAAACGTGCAAACCCGGAGACAATTTTTATGAGTTTGTTTAGGCAAACTGATGGCAATTGCTGAGAAGCACATCTCAAGGAGCTGAGAAGATGCTCCGGAAAATGGCAGTTAGGCACCTGCTGTATGCATTACAGTCAAAAGAGAAGACGCCAGTGGGTTACCTTGGTGACAGATTAGGGAGGCGGGAGAAAGCGAAGAGGAGACTTCCGGATTGCATAAGTAACATGATGGACACACACTCCCTCCAAACAGGCGGGTACAGCATAGCTAACAGTCAACAGTCTACAGTAAGTGTAACAAGGACAATGAGGGCACTTGTGGTCCCCCTGTGCCCAGTGCCTGTGCTTTGAGGGGTCCAGAAAGGCAATGTGACATTCCACAGGCATGCCATCACAGATGCAAGAAGACAACAGACAGGCTCAGTTAAGGTGAAGGCTGACCTTTGTCAGGGAAGAGTCCAGCCTAGGACATGACCACCCGCTGTGACCCACGTTTGGTCCAGAAGTTCTCATTTCAGACCCTCCCGTGTGGTTGCTTTAGGTCTCCGAGTTTGTGAGACGCCACGCAGGCCTCCCTGGGGCTTCGCAGGGCTAGTATGTTGACAGTCCTTTTTGTCCACATGTCCTTATTCTTATTTAATGGCCAAAAAAATAAGCAGAGGTGCTATTTACTGCCCCTCCTCAGGAGGCAGCAGTGGCCAGGGAAGGACCTGGAACAACTCGAAGGTTCCGGGGGAGGGACGGTGAGTCCGTTACTTGCCCCTCACTCTTGGGGCCCCCTCGGTGCCCGCTGCCCACCAGCCGACGTCGCGGCCTCAGGCCCTCCCCAGGTGCCCCCGCAGCCCCTCGTCCACTGACCTGCTTCACACAGAGCGAGGCAGCGCCTGCGGTTCGCGGACCAGAGCTGTGGCTGAAACAACTTCATCTCTGCTGTCTCAGCTGCTTTTGTTCTGTGCGTTTGTCCTCGCTTGGGCGGCTTGTCACCCTCTTCTTCTGCCCTAGGAGATGCTCTCAATCACTCCCTGCTACATGCCCCCGCCCGTCCCCACTGTGCTGGGCACGCAGCCTCAGGTAAAGGAAACGGTCGTAACTGCTGGACACAGATGGGTTTGGGGTCGCCATTTGATTGCACAAGGGCCGCGGTCACTTTTCTGTGACTGGTGCAGGACACACAGTGAGCAGGAGGACAAAGGTCCTGTTAGCCCAGGCCTGCTAGAGGTCCTCACCACCAGCCAGCGTGGAGAACCTGACGAAGGGCCCCACGGAAACCACAGACAGCAGACCAAGGGGGAGGTGGGAGGGAGGGGAGAGCCTCATCAAAGTGCCACCGTTCGAACTTCTGGACTCATTTGCGCAGAAGCCCCTCCCCGGGAAACAGTCAATACATTTCCTTGTGCTTGAAGGAGTCTAATTTAGGTTTATTTCCCCCACAGCCAAAGGATCTTCATTATCTCCACATCCTGAACCCAATTAATGGCAGGAGAGAAAATTGGCTGATAATTTACTTTACACTAATTTGTAAGTTGCTCAGGGCCTGGCATGCCATCTATTCACAGCCAGGCTGATTCGGGCTTTGAGAGGGCACCGGAGACGGTTTGCCCGCTTCCTCCAATTCTCTGTGTTTTGGGGTTTTTTCTTTTCCTCACTCTTCTTACAGCAGCAGTGTTGCTATAGGCAGTTAACTAGTTATTCTAAAACTAGTTATTCTATTACTAGTTAACCAGTTATTCATAAAAGGGAGGCACAGAGACTCAGACATGGAGCTGAACAAACCGGGGAGCAGGGCCTGTTTGCTTCTCCAGGAAGTGCAGCTTCACACCCCAGGGGATTAGCACCCCTCCCCCTCCAGCACAAGATTGTTTGAGGGGGCTCAGGGGGCGGTGCTGGACCATAGAGGCCTGTCAGTCTAACTGGGGGATGAACCCATCAAAAAGCCTGCCAAAGCTTGGGAGCTGATTGGTTATTTTGAAGCTCTCCTGACTATAACACCAGGGGAACAAAGAAGCTCTCTCTCTCGGTAATGCACTCGCCCATTAGTTCACACACCGCCTCACCCGGAGCACGGGACCATGTGGGTCTAGCAGCTACTGGGGTCTGCAGTGGACAGCAAGGGCTGGCTCTCATATGAAGGAGAAACTCTGGACACTGGCTGTTGTTTTGACCTTGCTGAGGGCACGGCTGGACCTTTTCCATGATGGCTAGCCATAGATGGGGCATTAGAAACCCAGAGGCAGCTTCTATTTCCCCCAGAATAAACCTTGACACATTATGATCTCCCTGTGCGGGTCCTTGGAACGCTTTCCTCACAATCTTATGGAAGAGTCTACTTTCAACAATCAACAATTTTAGGTTTTATAGAAAAATTGAGCAGAAAGTACAGAGTTCCCTAATATAATTAGTGAGGGGGACCAAAGATTTACCACCCCAAGACATGACTTTTGGAATATTGCTTTTAAGCTGATTATTAAGAAACAAATAGAAATAACCTTTGACCCTCACCCTTATCTGCCAATAGGAATCCAGGTAGAAAACCTGTTTAAAGGAAGGCAGCATCCGCTTAGCACTGACAGGGGTAGAGAGTCTGTCTGCACTGCTGGGGGTGCGAGGGCGGAGAACAAGAGGGGCCGGGGGCTGATAATGAACCACCCAGGGCCAGGTCTCCTGGGCGGGGCCCTGTTGCCTGGGTAACCAAGCCCATGCCTTGTGGATGCTTTGTCCCCAGTGTGGAGGTCCTGCTCGGGGCTGCAGATGCCCACAGCCCCTGCTGAGAGGACATCTTTGGCTCTGCCTGAGAGGCCAGGCAGGGTTTCCAGGGTCCCTTTGCTCAGGCTTTTGGTTCGGTCACTCTCTGCCTGTGGGCCCCGAGGGTGGGCAACTCATCTCATATGGGGACTAGGCCATGGGAGGCTTGGAGTTGATGGAGTGACATGGGATCCTCCCCGTCAGCCATGATGGTGGCAGGGGGAGGCTCTTACACTGAGCACACGAAGGCTAGCAAGATAATTGGGTAGATGAAAAAGGCTTCTCCCCTCTTCTGGTACCAGATTAGGAGTGAAGCCAGGGGAAGGCAGGCACAAAGGCAATAGAAGTCAGAATGGGGCAGTGGGAGGTGCTGGACCAAAGAGGACTGTTGGTCTGGCCTGGGGAGAGAAGGGATTGGTTGGGAGGTGGACCCACCCAAACCATGAGAAAGCACCTGGTCCATCCCCACCTGAGCTGATATAATAGACCCAGGGGAACAAAGAAATACTCTGTCACCCACCTGGTGAACACACTGGCCAGTGCATTCACAGGACCTTGTAGCCCTAGAAGTTGCTTGGCCACTGGCAGTGGTGGCCCCGCATGTGGGAACAGGAGGGAGCCTAAAGCTGGACAGCAGTCAGGAGGAAGCTAACCTACCTCGATGACCACTCAGCAGCTTCCCGTGGGCCCCAAAGGACGGCAGTTTAAATGGGAACAGGAGCTCTGCACACCGCCTTTGCTTTGGTCTAGGTGAGGACAGCTGGGCTCTGCCCGGGTTCCCAGAGGACATGGGTGTTGATACAAGCATCTGCCACTCTCCCAGATCATGCAACGTCTGAGTAAAAATCCTCTTTCCTTTCTCACCAGCCTCTGGCTCTCAAGTTTGCCTTTTGGTGGCGGCAGGCAGTCAACCCCCTACTTTTGTTAGGGATCAGCACCATAAACTAAATGTTTCAGACCAGGAGAAATCTAGTACAGCTGTTTGTTGGATGCCCCTCTTGTGCCCCACTGTTTCTGGGGAGCCCACCGAGAATTTGTTTGCACATGCTTGCTCTTTCTCATCTGCTTGTGAACTGTCTGCTTGCCCTTTGACGTCCCAGACCCCTGCTCCCAGCTTCTTAGTCCAGAATGGCATCTACGACTCAACTGTCCAGTGCATCCTGGGGTCTCATTTTATTGAAACTGGAAAAGCCAGCATTCATGCTGCCTGTCACATACCAGACCCAATAAGCAGGGACAGGGATTGAATCTTTATGGGCGCTTTATTCAGATGGCCGGTGATCTGAGGAAACAGCGGGTTCATGCCCTAATGGACTGTCTTACATTTCCTTCCAAGCCAGCCTTTTTATAACAGAGAACAAAGTGCAGGGAGGGGCTTTGAAATTCAGAGAAAACTTGATTTAAAAAAACCTTCAGCATTCTCACCGTGGGCGGTTAGCTGTCCCCTGTGGGTGTCTGTCTCTCCCTGGAACACAACAGCTCAGATGCCTCCAGCGGTGCCCCAGGTGGTGGCCTTAAGCAGTGCCCCAGGAGGTCTGCTATCTCTCCCAGGAGTGGTGAGCTATACCTGCATTTCCTGAAACAATAGCTTTAGCATATGCATTACCTACTAGGCTTATGAACTATTTACTAAAGTTTTCCAACTCTTGAGTCCCCTGTCATTGTGTATCCATGATAAATTTTAGACTGTTTCTCCTATCTCATGTTAATTTGATTATTAGCCCAGCTAGAAGAACTTAGAAATGTAGGAGGAAAGTTATGTTTCACCCCTACATTTTTAACATCTTGCGCTTCTGTGGTAGGTACATTTATCACAACTGATGAGCCAGTAAACTAACTAGGTTTCTGGGTTTGGACAAATGCATGACGTGCCTCCATCATCACTGTGTCACACAGATTGCTTTAGCTGGCCTGAAAACCCTGTGCTCTGTGTTCATCTCTCCCACACCCAACTTCTGGTGACAATCTTATTACCATCTCCCT
Source organism: Macrotus californicus (assembly GCA_007922815.1). Lineage (NCBI taxonomy): Eukaryota > Metazoa > Chordata > Mammalia > Chiroptera > Phyllostomidae > Macrotus > Macrotus californicus. The sequence continues at coordinate 57,750 of VMDR010004134.1, forward strand.
AGTTTCGCCTTGTCCAGAATGTCACAGAGCGGGAGTCACATGGTTTGTAGTCTTTTCGGATTGGCTTTCCTCACGTAGCAATCTGTGCTTAGGGTTCCTCTAGTTTTCTCCAGGCTTCGTAGCAGAAGGAAGTGCTTGCTTTCTCTGGAGCCCTCCAGGCTGTAGCTCCTGCTAGAGACATGCTAATTAACTAGAGGGATTTTGCTGGAGGCCTGAGTTTTTGCAGAGCAGCTCCTTGCCAGAGGGTGCTTCTCCCACCCCAAAGAGGTGGGAAATATGCACAAAATAATGATTATTTATCAAAGATTTATACTACAGGGATCTCCAGATTTGCAGGGCTCAGTGGTCAAGGGACCTCCCCGAAAGAAAGGGATTTAGAATTTCTCACTTTTCCTTGGATCCCTGTTCAAGGCCTGGGACCCAGCTGTCCACAGTCCCCGCCTGCCTCTCGCCTCACCTCTCTGCATCCCTGACACAGAAGACCCCTGAATTTTGAGCTTTCTTAAGATGGATTTGAGCGTTAGTTCTCCTATCTTCTCCGGCTAGTCCTTCTCGATCAATAAGCTTTTCTTGCTCTAAATGCTGATCCATTGAAAAATGACCTTTCTTTTGAAGCATCGGGCGCATGAACCATGTCCCTGTAAGAGCTTGATGGCTCATTTCTTTTGAGCATTAAATAATATCCTATCGTCTGATGTACCAGTTTGTTTATCCGTTCACCAACTGAAGGACGTCTTGGTGGCCTCCCCTTAGGAATAAAGCGTCTGTAGTTTGTATGACCTCTTGTTATGTCCTTCCTGCCCGATTTTGAGAGCTGCTTCTCATTTTTCAAAAGCCATTCAGATGTCATCCACCGTACGAAGGCTTCCCAACACCCCAGATGACGTAAATCACCCCATGCTTCTCTCCGAGCATTGCCCAGTTGTTGGGTGGCTCCTTTGTCATATTCACAGTGAACCCTCCAGGGTGTCTCTAGTGGGTTCCTTAGCCTCCCTTTGCCTCAGTTTCCTTGTGTGTACAATGAAATAATAGGGTTATCGTGAGAACTAAATAAGAATGTGTATATTTCTAAATATTCACATGTAGAACCATCCCTGACACACAGTATATGCTATATAAATTTTAGCTAATATTTTTTTTATTAGTACCAATCTCTGTAACCAAAGCACCTGGCATGTAAATCACATAATAAATAGTTTTAAATCCATAATTTCCTCATGGTGTTGGTAGCACGGGACTGAAAGTGATTTAAAATTTAAAACGCATCGACTGTCAGAGCCTTAGCATCTATATTGTGGGCTTTCTCGCATCACTGCTCACCCAGCTCAGCGAACCGTGGAAACTGAGCTGAGCTTCTGCGAGGACACCTGACGGGGGTGGGCACTGACCAGGCCAAGCAGGCAGGAGGACGCGGGCCTTCGCCACTTTGTAGGACCCGAAGCCATGGTTCTCACTCTTCCAACGGGATCCGCCCCTTCGGAACCCACGCGAACTCACCACTCAAACTCACAGGGCTCCGGGGAGAAATCTAGAACACCAACATCTTCCATGAACCCTGCTGGCCAAGGGGGAGGGAGGGAGGTCGAACGCCCTGCCCCTAAGGAGAGCGGCTGGTGTGGCCGCACCCCGGCTCCCCACGCTTAGGAAGCCCAAGCCCACTCGTGCAGGAATGCAGGGAACACGGGTGAGTCCTGAGTGGCCCCCCTCCGCGGCTCTCTCGAGCCTTCAGATAACCCAGCTGTCACTCATTTTCACTTATGAAGTGATGATGGGACACACCTACCTCCGAGGGTGGTTGTGGGGTAAATGAGGAGGCGCTTGGCACCTGCAGACAGCCTGCCCCAGTTCCCTTGTCCGGGCCACTGTCCCCGCAGGCAGGCCCTGAGGACGCAGGCCCGGCTCTGCCGGGAGCACCCACTGCAAAGTCAGCCCTCGAGGGTTCCAGGGATCCGGTCGGTGTGTCACTCACAGCCACCCCACCTGGTGCTTACATATAACCAGCTTTCAAATGCTGAGCCAAAGATTAAAATATTTAAAAAGTTAAATACCTTTGGGCCACAACAGCACTGAGATTTAACTCCTTTATACACGAGCTTGAGCTTCGGTCCCTCAGTTGTGACAGTCCTTCTGCCACCCCACCCCCCCAGATCAGAAGACTATGCTTAATTATCTTGTCTTGCTAAGGCATTAAGTATGCATTTGCTGAAGGCATTTCCCTTCCCCTCTCACCTTTCCTGGAGATTTTTTCCTAATTACTGATTTGCTTCCCTTCATTAGAGCTCAGGCGACTTTGTGAGCCTTTTGTTCTGCTAACGTGCGTAGCTGGTGGTCCTGCAATGGATTCTGTTCCTCTCCCTCCACAGCAGGGAACTGGTAGCAACAAGGTCCAAGCTGCACAGTGGGCCCAAACAAGCCACTTGGGATCCAAACAACCGGGGTCTTAACCTGGGTTCCCTGAAGGGGAAGACCCAGATGAAGTCTTCCGGGCGGTAGTCTGCAGGATGGCGGGACATGTCAGCCAGCACAGGGACAGGAGTGAGGGCCAAGGGGAGAAACAGGGAAGGAGTGAGAGGCAACGCAGAACCTGTTGCCACGCCAGCCGCTGCTCCAGTGGGCAGGGCTCCACCCACTCAGGGGCTCCACTGCTGCAGGTGCTCCACCCACCGAAGGTACTCCCTCTGCATCAGGTTCTCAACCTGATCAGATGCTCTACCCACATCAGGTGTTCCACTCACACAGGTGTTCCACCACATAGATGCTCCACCTGTGGCAGGTGTTCTTCCCACACAGGTGCTCCATCCATAGCAGATATTCCACCAGCATCAGATGCTCAACCCACTGCAGATGCTCTACCCACAGCAGGTGCTCCTTTTGCCTCAGGTGCTCCACCCACATAGTGCTTTTCCATCAGGGTGCTCCGCCTGCGGCAAATTCTGAGGAACTTCCTCCGAACATGTAGCTCTGACGTGGTCTCTCCAGGGGAAGTCAGAGCAGATTTGTCCCTGGGCTCTGGTCGCCTGTCAATCAAGGGCAACCTCACAGGACATATGTCTTCAGTTGCAGTTTTGGGTAGGAGTGTGAGCAACCTCACAGGGGATGGGAAACCTCAGCATCTCAGGCTGGAGCACCGAGGAGCCCAGGGCAGGAGGCACGAGGTCCACAGCGAAGGCACTGCTGGGGTCGGCAGCCCGAGGCTGGCGGCGGCCTGCGTGGAGCACAGGGATCCGTGGGGCGCACCGGGCGTAAACTTGGCATAGATGCCCTCGGTCCTTTAATTGTCTACTCCCCATCCAGTTTCATATCTCAGAAACCTTTCTCAAGCCCTGTACCTGGTGCTACTCATTTCCAGCTGAAGGGAAGACGGACAATCACAGTGATTCCCAGCACCGCTTAATGACACTCTGGGTGCTGTCAATTACTTCAACGGACATCGTGAAACTCTCCGCAGTAATGTGGACCTGCACTAACGACTCCCGTGAACACACCGAAGAGGAGGCGGAGTTGGGGAGGGATGCGGCCGTTCCCGAAGCAGCGGCGACACACTCTCGGTCACAGGCCTTGGGCGAGTTTGCCGAGAGCACAGCACCCACCCGATGCTGTCCGGGGGCCAGGGCCTGCCTGGACAGTCTGACCAGCTATGAGTGGGGAGGCGGAGAGGACGGCACTACCCGGCAGAGTGCTTCGGGAAAACCGTTTCTTCTGATCCAAAAGGAGCGTTTTTATATATTTCCAGCATAACTGAAGTAGAGCCAACATTTAATGTGCAAAGCCCAAGAGGGCAGGGAGTTAGCCTGTTGGGGCTGGCCGCGTGTTTGAAGAGCAGGAGGAAATCACACGCGGTGGGAAGGCCGGTGTCTTCGGAAGTCAAGTACTGGACTCTGGCAGGGAGGGGTCTGGCCGGGTCCTGGGGAAAGCCTGACCCTCACCATCTAAGTTAAGAAAGGACACTGTGCAGGTTCCCGAGGAGGAGAGACCCTCCAGACCGCGGAAGGTAAGCCACTCACCGTGTCCTCGACAGGCACGGGGCTCTAGGTTCCACCATCAGTGATTTCTCATCCAGGATGTTTTCAGAAAGAGAGCACAACAGGGCAGAATATTCATGTGAAAAGGGTTGACCTAAAGCCTTGATAACAAACCTTCAAAGTTTCTGGAGGAGAACAGGCCTGTGGTATTTCCCTGAGCTATTTCTAACTCAAAACAGTGGAAATTTAGACAAAGTTGATATCTCCAATGACAAGGTGGAGAAGAACTGGGTGGTGGGGGGGTTCTGAGAAAGAGAATCGCAGGAGGGGCAAGTCTGTGGACAGAACGTGAGGCATGTGGTGTGGATCGGAGCCAGGCCCCGGGGGGGACAGCAACCAGAAGGGAACATTCGTGAGGCTGGTCCTCCTTAGACACTGTGGGAAGCAAATGCAAGGTAAGGAGTTGAGAGAGGAGCAGACAAGGCACTCAGAATCCACGGCGCCCCAGCTGGATAGCTCAGCTGGTTAGAGCATCATCCCAGTTCACCAAGGTTGTGGGGTCAGCCCACGGTCAAGGCACATAGAAGAATCAGACAATGAATGCATAAATACTGTATTTTGTGGTGCATAATGCACACTTTTTGCCCAGTTTTTTTCAGGGAAAAGAAAGGATGTGCATCATACATGGGTATCATAATCCCGTGTATGATGCACACAAAAACGCAAATGCGCATTGTGCACGGCAAAATGCACAAGTGGGACAATAAATAAATCTCTCTCTCTCCCCTTCGCCCTCCCTCCTTTCTTTTCCTTCCCTCTCTCTATCTCTCTAAAATCAATCAGTAAATAAAAAATTAGAGAAACAAAGGCAATTTAGAGGCTTCAGCACCATATTGACAAGAATATGCCAAAGGCACATCATAGAAACGAGGGATTTAGCGGCGGCTCTGGATACATTTGGCTGCAGCTCAGAAAAAATGACCACGGAGAAGAGAGGAGAGCCGTAGTTATACTCTCCTCCACTGATGACTGAGAGGCCAACCTTTGCAGATCTGGAGGTGAGCACATTGCAAAAGTTCAGGCTGAGCTTGACAACAATAGAAAAATTAAGATTGGGGAGAGAGAGGGGGAGAGAGGGGATGGATGCTCTGGCGGCGTCCACACAGCACCAGCCTGCCCACTCGATATAAAGTGATCCACTCCCTTCTCGAAATTAGCATGAGGGGACTAAAACAAATTTATAAGGTTGTAACATGCTTTGTCATTGACTTGGAAACAGGAGATGGAAGGCGAATGCAAATCACATGGAAGACACATTTCAGCTGAGGAAAACTAGAGGCTCTAGAAGTTATCAGCTTCCCGCAAGCTAATTAAAATGATAAATGAATAGAAAAGGCTGTGAACTTGCTCTTCAGCGTCAAAGGAAAGTGCTACCTTGAGGAACCATCTATTACAGCCCCGTTGGGAAGACTGCTGCGGAGGGAGCAGAAACCCTAATCGCAATCAGACCACACAGCATTTTAAACTGGAACAACTGAAAACACCACGGGGCGCCCGATGCAGTGGATTTACCACCTGCCTGCAGCATGGCTACAGACCGTTACAAGTGGGTAAACGCTAACATTTGCTAAGCACTGTTCAGAAGCTCAGTGGTGCTGGGGTACGTATGATTTAACTGCCACGACAGTGCAGTGGGGTTAGACACTGG
>VMDR010004135.1:0-63407 GCA_007922815.1 Macrotus californicus
AAAAGTTAACTTCTGGGTTTCTCTACTTCTCTACCTCTGCCATAGAGGGGGGAACAGTGCGAGAAGTATCTAGTATCTTGATGAAATGCACCAAGATTCCTGATAAAAGTTCTCATGGAATGCCAAATTATGGTATTAATTTGTTTGGGTGGTGCCACCAATCTTAATTATGTTATGTTCTTCACTGTCTTTGAAATAGAATACAAATGGAAGGAACATCTAACAAGGTCATTCAAATGTTTCCGAGTACAAACAGGAGGGGCATTACTTTAGACCTCGTCAAAAATGACTAGCGTTAAAATGGGGAGAAGTATACAGCCTGGCATTCTGTCTCAGTCTTCATCGTTGAGGACTAGATTCTTTTCTTCTTGTATTCTGATAGGTTTTCCATTTGGGGTACAAATTCTCCCATGTGTTAATGTTCTAAAACCCAGAGCATCACAGCACTGTAATGATTTTCTGCTTTGCTAGAGAACTCTCTGACTTACTTTGCCGCAAGGAAACAAAGAGTACTGGATTCCTCCCCAGAATCCTACTTGTAGTCGGGATTCTGCAGTTAACTAGCGATGAGACCCCTGGACCAGTCATTTAACCTGACTTGGCCTCAAGTCTCCTTACCACTGAGTAAGACTGCTCAGTACATGATTTGCGAAACAGAAAAAAATGCTGAATTTTTCACTTTAATTGCACTTTAAATCCAACATTTAAGAATGAATGAGTAGGAGCAAGAGAGCATAGACACCCCAACACCCCTCTCTCTGCTCCTCTCTGCTAAGCTCCATAAAGCCCGGAAGTAACAGAAGAGACAACCAAAGGAGCACCCTCAAAGGTGCTAAGGAGCCAGCGAACCATCTGTGCCTCCAGGACTGGAGGAACATCACAGCAAAGGCTGTATTGCATTCCCGCTGCCCTAGGAAGAAAGTCATTCAGTCCCCCAGCCCCCATCCTAACAGACAGCCCGTGTGGCCTCATTCCTACCCCCAGATGAAAGGAGGGTCCCACTAGCAACACAAGTCCTACACCACATGAAGGGGGGATCGTTTGGGAGCTCCACCCACACGAAGCAGCGAGGGGGGCCAGGACACACACACACAAGGGCAGATGGACCCAACAAGAGGAATGAGACAAAATCAGGAAAAACCTTGCTGCTGGAAGTCAAGGGGGCCTGAGGGGGACTTCTGGAGAGTCTGCGACGTTTGGTCTGTTCTTGCTTTGGGTGCTGCTTACACAGGTGCATACAGTTCATGCAAGTCCACCCGACCGCACACACGTGAAAGTATACTTCTATATGTATGGTAAATTTCAACAAAAAGGTTTTTTTCAATGAAGACAATTATAGGACCCTTTTCATAGAGATGTTGTGAGAATTAAAACTGTGTTACAGAGATAACTGTGTATAAAAATTTGGCTGCCTAATACATGGGTGAACGCGCAATAAATATTAGAAACTCTGACAGTCCTCCCAGCACTAACCACATGAGCAGCACTATTAAATGCTCACTGAATGAACAATTCTTCAGGTGAAATGAGTCACGTACAACCCCTGCAATCCCAAAACGACTTTGAAAATTCGCTGTGCCACTTACTTTGCACTTGGCACTTTAAGATTTACATGCAAGTGGGGCAAACTTCCACACTTCCACCTCCCTGGGGCAAAGCACATGTGTGTCTGTGTCCTCCGCAGCTCAGACAACAGCAAAGGTGCTCAGTACAGGCTGCCGATTCTGTGGTCTGCAGCATATTCTAAGAATGGAGGAAGGATCTGCAGAAAACTTGAACGGCAAAACAATATCCTTCCTAAGCTTTACACTTTAACATGTTTGCGGGTGAACTTTATGTTCTGCTAAAAAAGCCCGTGTGTTTCTAACTTGTTGATATCCATGCACTGCAAAACTACACTGGTGTGCAAAGGTGCATTGGATCAGGTTCCCACGTTCGAAGAAGTTTACTACTAAGTGAAGAAGAAGCGGAAACCCATGAGGCACCGCAGAAGATGGGCATCACTGGCTCTGAATCGGTTTTTACACTAATTCCTGGAGAATTTGGGGTGGCTTACATTTGAACCCTAAGAATCTCTGTCTTTCTAATTTTAGGATAAGATAAGAGCACTTTTACCCCCTACCCAGAACCCAGGCTAAGATGAATAAACTTCTTTGTATTTCTGCGCTGGAAGGGGGCAAGCTATTTCTGGTCCACTTCTTCCACAAGGGTGCAGCCATGGGAGGGTCCGGGCTACTCAGTAGGGAGGGAGATCCCAGGCCCAACTGCTTGCTCGAGGCTCCATTCTCTGTTCTCATACTGGTGTTAAGACTTCAAGCTTCCTGTTTCTGAAAGCGCAGCTCTGGTGCACTGCTCTGGAATTATGCCTTTTGATCTCTGTCAAATTCTGAAGATTTTTCCATACTCTTGTTTTATAATCACATCTGTGTATTTGAAAGGATGTGTGTTAAATGTTATCCATCATTACTAAGTAACTTGTAAATTAAAACCCCTACTCTATATTTCAATACACCTTTAACCCAGGTCCCCCAGATTCCCAGAGATAAAGCCCAAGTGAGTAAGAGTTCACAATCCAAAACTAAAACACACACAAGGAAAACATCCAATATGAACTGAACTGAGCAGACACGATAAAAGAGCAGAGATTAGATCCACCATAAACTTTAGATGATAAACCTTCAAGACTATAAAACTAGTAAATTTAACATGATTACAGATATAAAAATAAAAATCAAATACACGTGAAGTTTCACAAACTGACCGAAGTCGGCTTGGTCATCCAGCCAAGGTCAAGTTCGTTTCATAAACTCCAACAGACTCCAGCTATTAGTGGGGTGTGCTCATGTGTTCCTCCTCCACCCCTTCCACACCAGCTGCCTTTGCACAAGGAAACCAAACTTTACCCCCCACGTCTACCAAACCAAAAAATGTTTACTACTTAGAATTATGTATGCAAAAAGAACTACAAATTGCACAGAAGCTCTGGAGCAACCTGATCGACTGCACGTGGAAACATAAATGGTATATGACTTTGAGAGAAAAAAGGGGCATTAGCTAACAAAGTTAAACATCAAAATATTTAATCCAGCATCGCTAGTCCCAGGGAGTATTCAAGAGACCATGAGGAAGGTGGCCTGCCAGAGTCACATACGTGACTGTATTAGTATACCAGTTCCGGATAATAGACAACTGGTAATAACCCAAATGCCTATTTAAACATGAAATGGTACAAAAATACCACTACCATCCGAGAATGTTGTACGTCAGTGATAATGAATGGACCAACGCCAAGGCAACAACGTGGATTAATCACACTGATGATGGACACAGAGGAAATAGAGGCCCAGAAGGAAGACGGCTATACAGAATAGGTTATAAAGAATGATAAAGTTCAGGGCAGTGCGTGTGCGGGGAGGGGACCAGGGATGGAGCAGGGAGAAGCACAGGCTGATGTAAGTTGCTGCTCACGTTTCAGATGTTGCTGAGTTCACAGGTACTCATCACATTGCATACATGAGGGCCATGCCAAACACAGTGATGACAATATGTCAGGAATCAAGATTACGATCAATCACTTCTCTGCACCTGAGTCCCAACACCGCTACCAGTAAAGCAGTGGGGGTATGTTATGAACAGGCAATTCGCAAAAGCAACAGCCTGAACGGATAAAAAGCAAACTCAATCACAGAAATGCAGCATTAGAGCTGATAATAATAAAGTATCACTTTATAGCCAAACAATAAGCAAAAACTCAAAATTTTCATAAGAACAAGTACAGGAGAAGAGGCAGATCCGAGAGATCAATGAAACAGTGTGGGTGGGGGGGATGTAAAATGGCTATTGGGTAGAGCTCTGTGGACTACCCATCAAAACAGGACATAAGGCTGGACTTGAAGATACTCACATCCTATCTCCTACAATTCCTCCTCATGTATGTCCCCAGGGACAAAGACACAGACCAGGAGACATGTGCAATAACGTCCACAGCACTGCTGTTTACAAAAATGGAAATTTGGAAGCAGAATCTCACACATACATGTGTGGACACATGTACAAGGGTGTCCACAGCAGTGCTGTTTACAAGAATGGAAATTTGGGAGCAGAAACACACACACACGTCTGGATATGTGTACAAGAGTGTCCACAGCAGTGCTGTTTACAATAACGGAAACTTGGGAGCAGAAACTCAGACACATGTGAGGACACGTGTACAAGTATGTCCACAGCAGTGCTGTTTACAATAAAGGAAATTCAGGAGCAGAAACTCACACACACACAACAGGAGACATGTACAAGGGTATCCACAGCAGTGCTGTTTACAATAATAGAAATTTGGGAGCAGAAACTCACAGACACTCACACGTCTGGAGACATGTACAAGGGTGTCCACAGCAGTGCTGTTTACAGTAATGGAAACTTGGGAGCAGAAACTCACAGATACATGTGAAGACACATGTACAAGGGTGTCCACAGCAGTGCTGTTTACAAGAATGGAAATTTGGGAGCAGAAACTCACAGACACTCACATGTCTGGAGATGTGTACAAAGACATCCACAGCAGTGTTGTTTACAGAAATTGAAACTTGGGAACAGAAACTCACAATCAGGAGACGTGTACAAGGGTGTCCACAACAGTGCTGTTTACAATACTGGAAATCTGGGAGCAGAAACTCACACACACACGTCTGGATATGTGTAAAAGGGTGTCCACAGCAGTGTTGTTTAGAAGAATGAAAATTTGGAAGCAGAAACTCACACACACATCAGGAAAAGTGTACAAGGATGTCCAGAGCAGTGCTGTTTACAATAATGGAAGCATGGGAGAATTTCACACACACACACGTCAGGAGACATGTGTAAGGGTGTCCACAGCAGTGCTGTTAACAATAAGAAAAACTTGGGAGCAGAAACTCACAGACACATGTGAAGACACGTGTACAAGGGTGTCCACAGCAGTGCTGCTCACAATAATGGAAATTTGGAAGCAGAAACTCAGACACACACGTCTGGATATGTGTACAAGGGTGTCCACAGCAGTGCTGTTTACAATAATGGGAACTTGGGAGCAGAAACTCACACACAAATGTCTGGATACTTGTACAAGGGTGTCCACAGCAGTGCTATTTATAATAATGGAAATTTGGGTGCAGAAACTAACACACAAACGTCTGGATACGTGAACAAGGGTGTCCACAGCAGTGCTGTTTACAATAATGGAAATTTGGGACCAGAAACTCACACACACACAACAGGAGACGTGTACAAGGGTGTCCACAGCAGTGCTCTTTACAATAATGGAAACTTGGGAGCAGAAACTCACATTTACAAGAATGAAAATTTGGGAGCTGAAACTCACACACACACGTCTGGATATGTGTACAAGGGTGTCCACAGCAGTGCTGTTTACAATAATGGAAATTTGGGTGCAGAAACTCACACACACACACATCAGGAGACGTGTACATGATGTCCACAGCAGTGCTGTTTACAAGAATGGAAATTTGGGAGCAGAAACTCAGACACACATCCGGACACATTTGAAAGGATGTCCACAGCAGTGCTGTTTACAGTAATGGAAATTTGGAAGCAGAAACTCACATTTACAAGAATGGAAATTTGGAAGCAGAAACTCACACACAAACGTCTGGATACGTGTACAAGGGTGTCCACAGCAGTGCTGTTTCCAATAATGGAAATTGGGAGCAGAAACTCACACACAAACATCTGGATACGTGTACAAGGCTGTCCACAGCAGTGCTGTTTACAATAATGGAAATTTGGGTGCAGAAACTCACACACAAACGTCTGGATACATGTAAAAGGGTGTCCACAGCACTGCTGTTTACAATAATGGAAATTTGGGTGCAGAAACTCACACACAAACATCTGGATACGTGTACAAGGGTGTCCACAGCAGTGCTGTTTACAAGAATGGAAATTTGGGAGCAGAAACTCACATTTACAAGAATGGAAATTTGGAAGCAGAAACTCACACACAAACGTCTGGATACGTGTACAAGGGTGTCCACAGCAGTGCTGTTTACAAGAATGGAAATTTGGAAGCAGAAACTCAAACACACACGTCAGGAGACGTGTACATGATGTCCACAGCAGTGCTGTTTACAATAATGGAAATTTGGAAGCAGAATCACACACACACACACGTCTGGATATGTGTACAAGGGTGTCCACAGCAGTGCTGTTTACAATAATGAAAATTTGGGAGCAGAAACTCACACACACACACGTCAGGAGATGTGTACATGATGTCCACAGCAGTGCTGTTTACAATAATGGAAATTTGGGAGCAGAAACTCACATTTACAAGAATGGAAATTTGGAAGCAGAAACTCACACACACACGTCAGGAGACGTGTACAAGGATGTCCACAGCAGTGCTGTTTACAATAATGGATATTTGGGTGCAGAAACTCACACACAAACGTCTGGATACGTGTACAAAAGTGTCCACAGCAGTGCTGTTTACAAGAATGGAAATTTGGAAGCAGAAACTCACACACACACGTCAGGAGACGTGTATATGATGTCCACAGCAGTGTTGTTTACAAGAATGGAAATTTGGAAGCAGAAACTCACACACACACGTCAGGAGACGTGTACAAGGATGTCCACAGCAGTGCTGTTTACAAGAATGGAAATTTGGAAGCAGAATCACACACACACACACGTCTGGATATGTGTACAAGGGTGTCCACAGCAGTGCTGTTTACAATAATGAAAATTTGGGAGCAGAAACTCACACACACACACGTCAGGAGATGTGTACATGATGTCCACAGCAGTGCTGTTTACAATAATGGAAATTTGAGAGCAGAAACTCACATTTACAAGAATGGAAATTTGGAAGCAGAAACTCACACACACACGTCAGGAGACGTGTACAAGGATGTCCACAGCAGTGCTGTTTACAATAATGGATATTTGGGTGCAGAAACTCACACACAAACGTCTGGATACGTGTACAAGGGTGTCCACAGCAGTGCTGTTTACAAGAATGGAAATTTGGAAGCAGAAACTCACACTCACACGTCAGGAGACGTGTATATGATGTCCACAGCAGTGTTGTTTACAAGAATGGAAATTTGGAAGCAGAAACTCACACACACACGTCAGGAGACGTGTACAAGGATGTCCACAGCAGTGCTGTTTACAAGAATGGAAATTTGGAAGCAGAATCACACACACACACACACACACACACACGTCTGGATATGTGTACAAGGGTGTTCACAGCAGTGCTGTTTACAATAATGGAAATTTGGGAGCAGAAACTCACACACACACGTCAGGAGACGTGTACAAGGATGTCCACAGCAGTGCTGTTTACAATAATGGATATTTGGGTGCAGAAACTCACACACAAACATCTGGATACGTGTACAAGGGTGTCCACAGCAGTGCTGTTTACAGTAATGGAAATTTGGGAGCAGAAACTCACATTTACAATAATGGAAATTTGGGAGCAGAAACTCACACACACACGTCAGGATATGTGTACAAGGATGTCCCCAGCAGTGCTGTTTACAATAATGGAAATTTGGGAGCAGAAACTCACACACACACGTCAGGATATGTGTACAAGGATGTCCACAGCAGTGCTGTTTACAATAATGGAAATTTGGGAGCAGAAACTCACATTTACAAGAATGGAAATTTGGAAGCAGAAACTCACACACACACGTCAGGAGACGTGTACAAGGATGTCCCCAGCAGTGCTGTTTACAATAATGGAAATTTGGGAGCAGAAACTCACACACACACGTCAGGATATGTGTACAAGGATGTCCACAGCAGTGCTGTTTACAATAATGGAAATTTGGGTGCAGAAACTCACACACAAACATCTGGAGACGTGTACAAGTATGTCCACAGCAGTGCTATTTACAATAATGGAAATTTGGAAGCAGAAACTCACACACACACGTCAGGAAACGTGTACAAGGATGTCCACAGCAGTCCTGTTTACAATAATGGAAATTTGGGAGCAGAAACTCACACACACACACGTCAGGATATGTGTACAAGGATGTCCCCAGCAGTGCTGTTTATAGGAATGGAAACTTGAGAGCACAATGTGGGATATCTCCATCCCACAGAATTCCTCTAGTCCGCAGCAGATGAGAAGTAAGTCGTCCTGGACACAATCTTGGTGTTCCCATAGGGAAGGAGTTGGCGATTCACTGTAGTGGAGAATGCCCCAGAGCCCTTCTCCCAACTGGCTGTTATTGGGAATGGCATGTGTAGGTGCATACAGCATACATGCATAACTCATCAGTATCAAAAAGCTACAGTCATACAAAAACAAGTATTATCTATAGATAACAACTGAAGGAACACAGAGTTTTCTCATAGGTCAGGGTCTGTTAGTCATGCTGAGACCAGAGGGTCTTTAAGATGTGTTTCATGAGATAAGGAGCTTATTCCTTATGCCTTGAACCTAAACATCCTGTTTATATGGACAGGGCTGTACCAAGCAAAGCAAGCTTCAAAAGATACAATGTATTTATCAGTCTGATTCTCACGGGAACCCTCGGTGTTAAAGTTGGGGCATGTCTGCCCCCTGCATTACTTGATTTCCAGAGAGACTTACTAGCCCCTTTCACAGCCTGCTTTCACAGGGCTGCAATCTACTAAACCATATAGAGCGGTCCCCAACAGCAGAAAATCACAGACATACACCAGGGGACGTGTGCAAGAATGTCCGCAGCAGTGCTGTTTACAATAATGGAAATTTGGGAGCAGAAATTCATGCACACACATCAGGAGATGTGTACAAGGGTATCCATCAGGAGTGCTGTTTACAATAATAGAAATTAGGAAGCAGAATCTCACAGACACACGTCAGGACACATGTACAAGGATGTCCACGCAGTGCTGTTTACAATCATGGAAATTGGGGAGCAGACACTCACTCACACACACACTCACACACACACACACACACACACGTCAGGAGACATGTACAAGGATGTCCACAGCAGTGCTATTTATAATAATGGAAATTTGGAAGCAGAATCTCACACATACACGTCTGGATACATGTGCAAGGGTGTCCACAGCAGTGCTGTTTACAATAATGGAAATTTGGAAGCAGAAACTCAGACACACACACACGTCAGGAGACATGTACAAGGGTATCCACAGCAGTGCTGTTTACAATAATGGAAATTGGGGAGCAGACACTCACACACACACACACGTCAGGAGACATGTACAAGGATGTCGACAGCAGTGCTGTTTACAATAATGGAAATTGGGGAGCAGACACCCCCACACACACGCCAGGAGACATGTACAAGGGTATCCACAGCAGTGCTGTTTACAATAATGGAAATCTGGAAGCAGAAACTCAGACACACACGTCTGGATACGTGTACAAGCGTGTCCACAGCATTGTTGTTTACAAGAAAGGAAATTTGGGAGCAGAAACTCAGACACACAAGTCTGCATACATGTACAAGGATGTCCACAGCAGTGCTATTTACAGTAATGGAAATTGGGGAGCAGACACTCTCTCTCTCTCTCACACACACACACACGTCAGAAGACATGTACAGGGGTATCCACAGCAGTGCTGTTTACAATAATGGAAACTTGGGAGCAAACACTCAGACACATGTCAGGAGACATGTACAAGGGTATCCACAGCAGTGCTGTTTACAATAATGGAAATTGGGGAGCAGACACTCCCTCACACACACACACGCACACATCAGGAGACGTGTACAAGGATGTCCACAGCAGTGCTGTTTACAATAATGGAAACTTGGGAGCAAACACTCACAGACACATGTCAAGAGACGTGTACAAGAATGTCCACAGCAGTGCTGTTTACAATAATGGAAATTTGAAAGCAGAAACAAAGACACACACGTCAGGAGACGTGTACAAGGATGTCCACAGCAGTGCTATTTACAATAATGAAAATTTGGGAGCAGAAACTCACACACACACACGTCTGGATACGTGTACAAGGGTGTCCGCAGCAGTGCTGTTTACAATAATGGAAATTTGGGAGCAGACACTCACACTCACACACACACACACACACACACACACACACACACACACACGTCAGGAGACGTGTACAAGGATGTCCACAGCAGTGCTGTTTACAATAATGGAAATTTGGAAGCAGAAACAAAGACACACACGTCAGTAGACGTGTACAAGGGTATCCACAGCAGTGCTGTTTACAATAATGGAAATTTGGAAGCAGAATCTCACACTCACACGTCTGGATACGTGTACAAGGGTGTCCACAGCAGTGCTGTTTACAATAATGGAAACTTGGGAGCAGACACTCACAGACACACATCAGGAGACGTGTACAAGGATGTCCACAGCAGTGCTGTTTACAATAATGGAAACTTGGGAGCAGACACTCACAGACACACATCAGGAGACGTGTACAAGGACGTCCACAGCAGTGTTTACAATAACGGAAATTTGGGCGCATTCCAAAGTTAACTATCAACAGGAGAATAAACTAATATAATTTCGAATAATCATACAATGGATTACTACATTCATTACTTTAAAAAAGGAGCTAGAGTTATGTATCAAGAGGAATAAATAAGGTGGCTTTTTTTTCTCTCAATGTACAGAATATATGTAGTTTGCTATCTGTTATGAAGTTTTAAAAATGATGTATTTTTATTGCTCATAAACTCATATATACACAGTAAAACTATTAAGACAGGCATGGCAATGCTACACCCCAAATTGAGGACAGTGGTCACTTCTAGAAAGAGAGATACACAGGTCAGAGAAGTACACTGGGGGCAAGTCCCCGAGAGGTTTATTTATCATGTTTAAAAAAGTATTTTCATACATTTTCTTTAAACACTATAAAAATCTTATAAAGCCCAGTGTGAATACTTAGATATTCACTATATTATCTACATATTATGTTTAGAATGTTTCTTAGTAAAAGAAGAGGACAAGCCTGCAACTTGTTAACTTCTCTTCCTCTTTCAGGTACATTTTAGCAACTGTATGTAACTTCACTGTTGGCTGCTGAACAGCTCAGGGCAAATGGCTCCGTCTCATTATCATGCTGGCCTATAACCAAGCACAGGGCCTGACTTACAAAATGTGCTCAAATATTTACTGAATAAACTGGACAAGCATGTAAAAAAAAGTCCAGGTATTAACCTAGCCATCTCTGAATATTTTCAAATACATTCAACCACATCTCTGAATATTTGTGCACATGAATAATAATGACTGACATGTTGGCTCTTCCCTTCAGTTGAGAAGCTACTTTCTGCCAGATAGCCCATTTAAAAACGCAGTCTCACTGGGCATTATGGACCGAATGTGTGTGTCCCCCTGCAGAAACTGAGGCCTTAAATCAAAATGTGGTGGGTATTTGGAGAAGAAGCCTTTGGGAGAAACTCATGTTTAGATGAGGTCATAACCCCCCATGGGATTAGTGTCCTTACAAGAAGAAATGACCAAGAACAAATCTGCTATGAAGTGGATGTTGACCTTCTCAGCTTCAAGAACTGTGAGAAACAAGGTCATGCCACTGTTTATGCCACTCACTCTGTATTTTGTTACACAACCCAAGCTAACACACTAGGATTAAAAAAAAGAAAACTTTCTGCTCATTAAGAATACACCTTAACTGCTAACAGAAAAGCACCTGATGGGAGCCCTCGGAAACCCCTGTCAGGAAGAGCTGATGAGACCCCCACTGCATCATCTGAGTCCTTTCTCCTGGCCCCACAGGAACGCTCTGATTCGAAATGACTTCATCACTGTGTCACAGAGAAAAGCTCCAGTTTGTTGAAGGAAAGCCCTCCAGAGGAAGCGAAATCACAGAAGCTCTGAGTTCTGGTACCACCTAGTTGTGTGACAACGGGCAGGCCAGTTCACCTCTACTTAGGTGACAACCTTACCAAAGACGTGAGACGGATCCTGGTGAGCACAGCCTCCTCAGTTTCAGAACTAGGACGTGTACTAACAAGGGACGTCTAAACCGTTCCCTTAAAATATGCGGAGACCAGAACCCAGGGGCCCCCAGCCCACTTACACAGATACACACCTTGCTAAATATTGCTCACAGGACCATCCTACCAGGCTGGGGTGAACAATGCAGTTAAGCTGACTTCCACAAAGTTGAAAGAAAATGAGACAATGCTTATCTAAAAAAGCCCCTTTCCCCACGGCTCACTTCCAGAGATCAGGAGCTGCTCAGAGGGAAGGCCACTCTCAGAAAAGCCAGGCACCACCGTGGCAGTGCACACTGATGTCACCAGTTCAGTGCAAATGTCACTGGCTGCTGCAACGGCTGAATGGGTTTATGGCATCAACATCATACGTATGGTGATTTAATAAATCTAAATGCAAGTTCTAACCCGTCCTACTCCATTTGAGTAACTTTCCAGATGTTGTTTTATAGGTTATAAATAACAATGAAGCATGAATATTTTCTCAAGCCCACGAAAATATCTCGCTTTCCTGATGTCACTGGAATCTACCAAAACACTTATAAATCATAGCCCTCTACAAATATCTCATAAGGATGCTTTTTTTTTTCCTATTTTTATCAACAAGAAAGATCTGGCACAGATATCAAATACTGATATAACGTCGAAGGTTTATACCCACTGCTCAAGTCATTCGCACAGAACATTCCCAAATGTGCGTCCAGGACGAGCACTGGCCGGCACAGACGAAGGGGAGGGACCGCCCTTCCCAGCCCAGTGTGCTCACCACTCGACCCTGGTCCTTGCCCCAAGCTCACCAAGGTTTGGACACACAGAAGTTGTCGGGGTTCTTCCTTCATACTTTCACTTGACCTCTGAAGCACTTACAATTTTAAAGACACCACGAGCTAGTACATTGTCACCATGGGTGCGGGAGGTATGTTCGGTTTGTGGGTGTGGGGAAAGGAGGCCTGGGGAGCAGGAGCTGATAAACTCGAATATATATTCTCAGGAATTTTTTTTAAATATCTGGAGCTACTAGGGTTGTAAGACAATTAGCCCCGATCTTGCCCTATGCCCCTGAATGCTAACCCTACCCGAGGCACCGACCTCACAGGTCCCCCCTCAACTCACTTTCTCAATCACAGCTGCCACCCCCAGGGACCTGGGGCCTTGCCCTGACTGCAACCACAAGGATGCTGCGATCCCACGGGGCAGGATGACATCTCCTAAGGTTACTGGGTTAGCATTTGTGTTATCAGAAGACCTGAGTTAAAGTTGTTATGACTCACTTGCTGTGCACAAAAGGTGACAGGAATTCAATGGTCACTGGTCATGGGACCAGGTGACCCAGGTGAAAGGGTTAAAGGACAACAGGGAGTCACTCATGAGGACTGAGAAAGCACAGCATGAAGGCAGTAGATAGGAGTTGGCCCCCCCAGGGGCAAAATGCCCAGGGGGAATCCAGAGGAGAGACCAAAACGAGGATTTTCCCATTCTGACCCCATTCAGCCAACTGCTGTGGAATTAGTCTTCCCAATTCCCACCACGGCTCCAGCTCAGAATCCTTCCAGCCCACCCACTGCCTGACAAACACCACCTCAAATTCCTCGGTGCTGTTCTCAGCCCTCCGCAGTCTGGCGAGCACACACACACCTGATCCCCTCCCCCCTACCCCCACACCCCCACCTCACCCCTTCCGTCACTCATCTCCCATGAGAGAAGGATTCAGTTTTCCCATCACCACCTCCATCTTCCCCTCTGCTGATGGGTTTGCTGTTTCCTAAAGGAAACGTGCTCTTTCCTCATCCAGTCTGTTGGTTCAACCCTGCCTTGATCCATTCAGATACTGAGCCCCCACTTTCCCAAGTGCATCCGAAATACCACGTGGCCAAAGAAAACAATCCTACTACTCCTACGGAGAAATGACACCTGATCTTCCAGCTTCCCTCCTGTCATCTAAAGGCCCACAGCACCCAGCTGTGTTACAGCCCAGTCAGTCTTCTAGCTTCCGTCATTTGTTGGGGCGATAAGACTAGTGAACAGAGGCTGACTTTCTTCAGCGTAAGGACCGTGCATTCCAGGCCCCTCCAGAATAGGGAACGGAGTACTTCAAGAACAAAGGAGTGACTGACTTTATATCAAACGCTGCCAGGAAGTGAAGATAAGAAGTCAAAGACATCCACTACACTGAGTCCAAGGCCATCAGAGGTGTGACCTTGCTGAGGACAGTTGTCACTAGAGCAGAGAGGGCGAAAAGACCACACTTTAGAAAAGTGGAAGTGAGGTCATAGGGACAAAATATTCATTTCGGTACCCACTTCTCCTCCATCTGTAC
This sequence comes from Macrotus californicus, assembly GCA_007922815.1. Classification (NCBI taxonomy): domain Eukaryota; kingdom Metazoa; phylum Chordata; class Mammalia; order Chiroptera; family Phyllostomidae; genus Macrotus; species Macrotus californicus. The sequence goes on from VMDR010004135.1 coordinate 14,296, forward strand.
ACCCAGAAAACTTTAGCAGGAGTTACGCATTGAGAAAGAAATTACTGATGCATTGAGTGGTTCAAACATGAGAAGCAATTTGCGTCACCCAGTACACGTGACCTGCATCGTATCTACCAATTTTATTTACCAGTGACTTAAGTTACCACTTTATCCTCAGGCATCCTTGGTAATATCACAACTTTTTCCTACTACACTGAAAATCAAAACGTTTCATGGAATTTTCCCGCCCTTTGCTCCTACAGATGGGACAGTATCTAGGTTAAGGGAACGAGTTAGCAGGAAGGAGGAAGGAAACCCCCCTATGAGTTCCGAGGCACTTCTCCCTGCTGTGGGCAGGGACGAGGCTGCTTCTGACGGACCCTCAGTAGCTCCCAGACTCCCCATTCTCACGGGGCAGTCAGTCAAGGCTCACACAACTTGAACGTTTGTATTGCCAGGCTCACGAAACAAATACCTTTAAAGGCACTGCTTGGTCTGCTTTTCGTAGTAACATTACTGCGCAAATCAGTTATGTGACAGGACACAGCTGCATAAGAGAGGCTTACTGACCCTCCAGCTGCCTTCAAATGAGGGCGGTTCCACTTAATAAGTTACTGGCTTTGGGACTCCATCTAGAACTCACACAGCTCCTTAGCCTAGGGTCACCGCTGCCTTATCTTTAACCAAAAAAAAAAATCAACTTTGCACATGGGAAATTAGGAAAGCAACAGCTTTTACTTATTTTTAGAGGGAAGTAGGGAGAGAAACATCGATGTGTGAGAGATACATCGATCTGTTGCCTCTCGCACGCCTCGCACTGGGGACCTGGCACACAACCCAGGCATGTGCCCTGACTGGGAATCAAACCAGTGATCTTTGGGTTCTCAGGCTGGCACTCAATCCACTGAGCCACAACAGCCAGAGAAGAAAGCTACACCTTTTAAATGGCCCATCTCAGAAAAATTCTTGGCCATAAATATGAACCCACCAAACTTAATTTTCCTAAAATCAGAGACAAATTTATCTTATAAAAGAAATTCATAGGTTCACTTTTTCCACTACTTTCTTGGGGACGTAAAAAAATGCAGAGTGCTGAATTATGAAAACAGGGAGTGGTCTGCATACCTAGAGGATTAAGATAATGAGCATCATTTAAGAGTCATCTATGAGCCAAGCCTTCACAGTGATTTTTAAACCTAGCGTAATATTAAAATCTCAGAGTGCAACCTTCCTTACATGAAATGATTGCTGAAAATCCACTCTACTTGGGCAAAGTCATGGCTAACAATGATACAGCGGAAATCAAGTTCATGTCCTCCTAGGACATTTCTTCAACAGACTGGGTATTCCATTTTAAGAGTAAAGAGCTCAGCGATGACAACACTGCAGGGGGGAGGGGAGGCTGCCCAGATGACTTTTTTCCTGAAGGCATAAACTTCCTATCATTTATGTCCTGGACACCATGCACATACATCCATGTCAGGGATGTCCAAGGAATACAAGGGGGAGGTTACGACATCAAGAACATCATATTCACAATACTCATGTTCTAACCCGAAGAGCGTAACACAGCTGCTCTAACACACTGTCAAGCCACCATTCAAAAACAACTGGGAAGCTCTATCAATAAACGTTAAGTCAGAGCCAGAGAACAGGAAGACACAAAATGCAGCACGGCATTACAGACACAGCAGAAAAAAGGGAACACTGGAAAATCGAAAAAAGCAGAACTCCAGTCCTGTGATTTTATTTTTAGATTTACTGATGCTTCCAAAGGCATGAACTCTCATCTGAAGTCTTAATCAGAAAGCCTCTAAGAGCTAAACGAGTCAGCAGTCAAAGTCATTCTTTCCCTTTAGCTTAAGTGTTATTATCTGAGTATCACACCCACAATTGCATTTTTTTTCCTGTTACACGGTAATCATCCGCACACTTCATCATTTTGGAGTTGCTGTAATCTATCATATGTAAAATATAAGGAAATCCTTCCTGGGTCTTTTGGATCTTCACAGACCAGTTGAGCTGGAAACGACTCAGGAATGCGTTCAAACCAGGAAGTCTTCTCACATGAACTTTCCAGAAGTTTCTTCTCTCCCCTTTGCAAACTGGTCTGACCCCTCCTAGCAAGTTACAACACAGCCAGTAATCAGCACCTCAGATGCCGGGCTGGCACGCCGCAGTTAGACGCGAGCAGTGACTGAGCCAATCACCCCCCGGGCTTTACACAGCGGCTTCCTTCTCTTCCTCTGACCCAGTGATCTACACACACCATTCTCTCAAAGCCAGCCTCTCAGCTTTAGTTCTTGCTGAGGTCGGGAAGACTGTGTGTGCCTGTGTGTGACCACCATTTCCACAAAGCAGTAGCTGACTGGTCAGCTGTGAGGCTGACTCACACTGGAGGCACCGACTCCTGAAAACACGCTAGTTTCACGGTGATGACAAAATGCAGATGGCACGTGAAAAATGCCACCAGTGCTCAATTATGTTTTACAACTGTCATCTCTGACATAACAAATCACGTTCGCCACAAAAGCTGAACCTGGCTCCACATGCCCCAGTACTCACTCTTCCAACCCTTTGTGCAAACACCAACCACATGTAAAGACTGACACAGTCAAATACTTCTGTGCCCACACCCATCCCAGCCAGAGTGAGTACAACCCAGTCTCCACAAGACATTCACTCTAAGGCGATGTGAAGTGTTACATTAGCAGTAAAAATGGTTTCTGTATTCGAGCTGTTCCTTCCTTGTATTACTTCCTTTGTAGCCCTAAGTCACAAGAGAAATACTAAGTGGTTAAAAACTACTTGGTACCTTCATAAAACAATCATTTATTTCACCGCATTTCCCAATCAAAGCAACTCAACTGGGTCACTTTTTTCAATTCAGAAATTCAGATTTAAGATAAATGCCTAGACTCTGGCAATACATAGCAAGAACGATATAAGGTGACCCAATCATTCTATTTCTAAGAACTGGACTCCTTTGGAAATACTAAGACACACACAGAGGTTTATTTTGTTAACATTCACAGTAGCAAACAGCTGAAAAGGAATCTCATTGGATAACAATTATGCAATTAATAAAAGTAGGATGCATTTATGAGATGAAACACAGCCATTAACAATATTCTTGGTAAAATAGTATAGCAAAGTAGTCCTAATATAATATGGACTATTTTCCTGTTTTTTCCTTTAAGCAGAACAAAAAATTCAAAGTATGAAAATAGTGTAGGGCCATGGGAAGGACATGTCTAAGACATAAAAGCATTTCTTCAGCGTTTCTCAGTGTGTGTATGGAAACCAAGCATCCCCAATACCCAGGGTGATGCCATATCCTGGCCTTCCTGGTGAGTCGCAAGGTAAATACTAACAGTGCCCCAGTTTGGGACTAACTAATGGAATAAATGGTGACCACACCTATGCCCGATAGTTTCTGGTCCTAAGTGCAGTCACTCAGTTATTCCCTAAATCTGTAGGACCAAGGGCTCCTACTGCCCAACGCAAGATGGGAGCCCTTCCTCTTTCTTGTTTCTCTCTCTCTGGAGCTCCCAGAGGGGACAGGTAGAGGGAAAGGGCTTCACCCACCCAACAGGCTGCTCTATGGGCCTCTGTCTGTCCAGGCTCCCACTACTACTTTTTGTCCTGAGCCCTCCCAGGACCGTCACTAACCCCCCACCGGGTGCCATTCCAACAACAGCCCTCTATCTGCTCACCCTGGTGTGCCATTGGCTCTGTCACGGCCTGCCTCTACTGCCTTCTGCATTGTCCTACCCTACAGCCACTGCCAGGCTAGGGTCACCCACAGGATGAGGCGAGCTGACCTGTCACTGACCTCACATGTTTCCTTCTCTCTGCATGATACACAAGAAACTTCCCCTTCTCAATTTCCCCTCCCCGGTCAGGCGAGGGGGACACCACTACAGAGCTGCGGGGTTCCTGCTGTGATAGAGGCAATACCTACTGTCTCCCAGCCTCTTCCTCCCCAAGGCCCTCCAGGCCTGGGAGGAGAGGCCCAACGAGGTGGAGTGAGCACAGCATCTCTCCCAAGCTAGAACACTGCCCTCTTCACTTTGGGCCTGTCTGCCAGACTCCTTTCTTGTCAATGTTGACACGGGGGGGTGGCTAATGGTACTCCCAGTAATCTGTCCCTGTGCAAAATATGGACTGTAGCCAAACGCTAGGGCAGAAAAGAAGGAGGAAGAAAATCTGTCACCTAAGTCCCCACGCTGGCATAGTGAGCCTCAGCTCTGACACAGACGGGCCCACCTCTATTCCTCCGTAGACACGCAGCCATGGAAAGACGGAGCAGAGTGAACGAAAATGTTAAAGGCACAATGTATGGTAGTTCGCAGCTGATTCTAGCATAACTTTATGTTCCAAATTTTCTGCAATGAGCATGTATTACCTTTGAAAAATGAGGAGAAACTGAACTATAAACCAATTTGTGGGTGTCCATAATGATCAAATGATTAGGAACTGACAACTTACAGAAAAATGAAAGAGATACACTGCAACCCACTATAATCAGGGTTCTATTGTTGTCAGTCACTTATGTTTTTAGCAACACTATTTCAGGCATACTTAGGCAAGACTCTGGAAGTGTAAAAGTCTAGAGATAATGACAGTGGAAGGGCTAAGCGATATTTTTACACAATATTCTCCCATTTAAACCTCAGAGTAAGAGGAAATTATTCTGGAAGACAAGTGATTGCATGTTTAGACTCAGGAAAAGCTTAGACATTAAAGACAAAAGCAGTTGGAAGGCATGGAAAATTATGCAGACCCTTCGCTTTGAAAACAGGAGAGACAATAATCCCCTTGGAAGAGAAGATAAACAATTTAAATTCAGCTTCAAAATAACCGAGGAGGTTCCCCCAAAGCAGCTCCTGCTGATTTCCCCTTAAGTCCCTGATTTCCCCTTAAGTCCATGTGAGCGCCTCTTCCCAGGCTCCCAAGCCATAGGAAATGCTGGGTCACCTCTGCATTCTTCCTCTATCTTACCTTCCAGATCTTTCTCCAAAATTCACTCCTGAAGTAAGCCAGACACTGGACACCGAACTACCCTTTAACTTATTGTATTGCCTCCGGGCACGTTCCCCTCTGCTACCAAATTAGCTGAAAGGAGATGCCAATAATAATGCCCGGGGAAATGTCTTCTGTGGCTTCTCACTGCCCAAGTCAGGTGCCAGTTCCTGAGGCTGGGACTCCAGACCACAGAGGGTCCCTGGAGCTGGGTAGAGCAGCTGCCCCAGCCAACACCTCCGCCCTACTGTGACTCCAGCAGCAACTCACACAGTCCCCTACAGCAGGTTTCAAGTGCAGCCCTTGGACCAGCAGCATCAATGTCACCGGAGACTCGTCAGAAATGCAAATGCTAGCGCCCTACCACAGACCTACTAGAACAGAAACTCTAGGAATGGGGCCCGGCAGGTGACTGATACACTGAAATTGAAAACCAAAATTGAAAACTCCCCACAGAAACCTCCAAATCTGCCACATCCCAAGTCCCCATCCCTGTCCCCAGACCATGGGCGGTACTCTCCTCTCTGTCCCTCTATTCACAGTCCGGCTCCCCGCCCCCGTCTTCCTAAATCCCATCCACCTTCACAGCAAAGACCAAGGCCTTCCTCATCACAAGACTACTGATCACATGCGTTCTTGTCGTGTTCTGAAGTCCAACAGAACTTACTCTCTGTACCAGTCCCTCAACACTCACTGGTATGACAGAGCAAAGAAGAGGACACCACCTCAAAGCTCTAGGACGAGGATTACAGGGTTCATAACGTGTGCCAACTTAAAGACTTGTGAGCGCCAGGAACCACATGTTAAGAATGATTCTGAAGCTCCACCGAGGTAGGGAAACGGCATCTCAGTAGTAAGCAATGTCCCTAGGAGTGGTTTCTCTGGAAGTGTGAGGGAGAGCAAGAGCAGACTTACTACCAACGTCTCATCCACACTAGGGTTCTAACCCAGCTGGGATGGGGGGAGCAGGCGGGCCAGGGCCCAGAGGCAAGAGAGACTCCAGTGAGCTGACCAACCACTTTATGGCTCCGGGCCCCTGGCTGGCAGCTCTGTCTGCGGTCACAGGGTGTTAGCACCTGGGTTAAAGAGCCGTCGCGCACTGTCAACACAACGCATACCTAATTTTTTCCACAATTCCAGTTATACCATACCAGGCGTGTGAGGGACAAAACGACCATTTCCTGTCCTATGACAGACAACACCCACCTAAGTTTAAATAAAATCACACACACAAAAAAAGAAAAAAAGACACGTCCAACCCAAGCTCAGAGGACACGGATCCACCTACTTCGAACCTCTCTGTGCCTCTCAGTGCCAACGTTGACAGACACTTCTAACGGGACCTTCTGTGCTACAAAACCACGTAGACTCCACCTCACTCATCTCCATCTAAGCTGTACGCAGTTTGAAGACGTCAGCCGGACTTGTTCCGACCTCTCCTTCAGCTAATTCCTTGCTGTGCCTAGACTACGGTGAAATCTATAACCACACATGGGCTAAACCTGCACACGCCCTTTCTAGTTTCAGAGTTCCAATTTCTGAAGATGCCTCCCCACCCACAGGAAACAGAATCTAGCTCGGAAACTCACAGTAGATCGTTAGAAACACAACATTCACGGTACAGTAAGGGCCCCAGTGCACGGGGCGGGCACAAGCAGGCTTCCAGTTGTTCACGTGGAAAATAACAACAATTAACAAATAATAACACAAGAATAAACCCTGTGCTTTGTGTATTCTCAACTGTAAACCTACGTTGTGTCCCACCCTGAATATCTTCACGTGTGTTACTCGAAGTAATAAAAAGTAGAGCACATGCCAATTCCGCCAAATTCATACTACCATTTCAAGAAGTGAACTGTCCCCACCAGAGGTACGGGGAAGACACAGCTGAGAACGACATACATGTGAATCACCCTTCAAGTCCACTCAGCATGATTCATAAATCTACCTCCCAGGAAGGCCACATCTCCTAGCCTTGGGTTGAACCTGAGGCCAAGTTTGAAAGACACACCCTAGCCAGACGATTCTATCCAACCACACAGACCTTCCTTCTCTTCTGTAGGCAAAGCAAGAAAACCCAATTTCCTAAGGGCAAACGGACACAGACATGCAGTTGAAACTCAACTCTGGTCCACCTTAAAACATTTCCCGTTAATACGGGCTTAAGCGCAAAAGAAGAAAACTGTCCACAGCAACAGCACATCAGAGAGAGTACGTTCTGCTGGCAGGTCAAGTGCAGCCCGCGCTTTTCTGGACTGCTCAGTGACAAACACAGCCAGACACCTTTCCCCAAGGCCTCCACGTGCCTGCAGGCCACTGGGCGGGGGAGAAGCAGGCTCTCCCACAGCAGAGAACCTGCCCTGAAGCTTTTGCCCTGCCCCAGCCAAAGTCCCCAAAACTCTGAGCAGGATCAGAATGAGCCACATCATGTCACCGGAGCCTCACAACAAAGAAGAAGGCTGTCTGTGGCCCCCTGGAAGTCCCGGGATAAGAGCTCCCAGTGCCCCCCACGACCAGGGGCAGCTGCTCTGTGTCCAAGCCGCCCTCCACAGTGGCAAGAGAGCTCCAAATCAACTTGGGCTTAGGAAAGAAAATACTAAAAACCAAAAACCAAAAAGGTCTGGACACTTTCCCTTTCACATACTTATCAAAAGTACTGAAGCAGTGACTCTGAGCCTCTTAGCCCACTCGCAGTCTGTGGAGGCGCCAGGGGTTGTCCTAAGGAGAAACGTGCTTCCCACTCAACCAGAGCAGCGATGACCCTGTCTCTGTCACACCCGCAAAGGGACAGTATTCCCGGTCACAGGCTGTTGCTGCTCCCCTCAGACAGGCCCGCAGAAGGGAAAGGTGTCAGCCAGAGAGCTGTTGTGCAGAGACTCGGAAGGTAGAAGTAGCTCTATGTTATAACATCCAAAGTCTTGAAAATTACTTGTAAGAAATTATGCAACTGGGTGACTGCAGAACACACTGCTGAGCGTCTGGACCCCGGTCTGAGCTTCAGCGCCCTCATGTTCAACGCACTTGACCTTCCTGCGCCTCCACTTCCTGGTGCACCAAATGAAGACGTTGTGGTGAGGATCAAGTAGCTTTACACACATCACAGCGTGGGACAGTACCTGGTTCATCATGGGCCCTCTGACAGTGTCAGCATCATCATTGTCCTCATCTGCCACTGCCCGGGCAAGCCGTGTCTACATGTCTCACACCACAATCTCCATAAGCAGGAGGAATTAGAAGCCCGACACTCCAGAGGAGGAAACAAGGGTTAATGTGAGTTATTTGTTTCTTGTAATAGAGTGTGCAACGGAGCCAGGATGCAAACCCAGGCCAGCCCGACCACAAAGCCTGGGATCTTTCCACATTCCTACTCTGCTTGCTGGCTGAACCGAACAGACAAAAGCCAAAGGCGCTCCAAATGACCACCCTTCTCCACCCGACCAGGCCACGTCACAACGATTCAGCACACACGGGAACAGGTTTGGACCACAACCCTGATGCAGCTCCGAGAAAAGGTCTCAGCCGTCACCAGCCCTGAGGACACCCCAAAACCAGCAGGCACTGCTTTCTTCCAATCGCCTCCCGCCTGCACAGCCAGCCCTTGCAGAGAGGCCACCGCCCCCAGCCTGAGATGGAGGTGAAGCGGCAAATGGCAGGAACGCGCCCCCCCCCCCCCTTAAAGCCTTGTATTTCCTCAGGGCTGACCAGGAGGAAAGACGTAAGCTTTACATCTGGACTCCACTAGTGAGGACATGAGGACCAGTTAAGGACCATTGTGGGGATGACAATAATTTTCTTCCTACCTTTCTGAGTTCTTCTGGCTGGGCTAATAATCAAATTTACATGAGACAGGCTAACAGGAGAAAATGTCCAAAATTTATTACAGACGTACATCTGGAGGTACCAAAAGAATATGAGACCCAAGGGCAGTGGGCAGTTCAGGGATATATGCCATTTGGGATATGGGGGAGGAGAAGGGGGACCAAGGCCTGGGACTTGAAAGGGAAAGTAGGCAATTTACAGGTAGCCCAGAGAAACAGCAAACAGGTGATAACAAATTCTTGCTGGGCTGCCCCAAAACAACAGGCACAGAAGGCAGGCTAGGGTCCCAGGTTCAACAGACTTCTCGTCTGCCACATTTAGTTTATATTTTGATGCTAAGGTGATTTCCCATCGAATTCCTTTAGGAAAAGGGAGAAGGGTCAAAGGTTCTTTCTGAATCCTTTGCTTCTTAAAAACCAACTTAAAATCAGTATCTCCAAAGACAATTTGGGGGGAACAAAACCTGGTTCCCCTTATCGTCAAGGAGCTGTGGACGACAGTGAAGGGTTAGCATGGAGGAGCCATAGAGCCAGTGCCCTACATGCGTCAGCTCGGAGTCCTGCTGGAACTTGGTAAATTCCAAAACATTTCCTGTATCTCTGCCTCCTCAGGCAAGCCCAAGGGAAAAAAAAGGACACACACACACACACACACACAAAGAGCACTCGCGAATGTTATAGCTCTTGCTCAACACACAAACAGCGAGCTCACTGACGGCCATGGCCGCCACCCTACACGGTAGAGTCACAGGAAATAAAGAGGCTAACTGAGCCTTAAAACTTAAAAGAAAACAGTATCAAGTTATCGAATGGAGAAAATGTGAAGGAGAGATTTTAAGCTTTATCTCAAAATCACCCCTACATCCTACAGACACGAACCCAGGTCATATTCTCCAGATACACGCCCTCATACGCAAACCAAACCTGCCCAGCAACATCGGATACAATGCAGAAACAAGCTCAGCCATGGGGATTCCACTGAGAATGAGGGTCAATACTTATCTAGCTCGCGGATCTCGGATTTCTACTGGACCACCCAGGGCAGATGGAGGCAGGTAAGTAAGAAGCTAGGAAAATTCCTTGGCAAGTGGAATGGGGAAACTGAGGCAGACAGCTGAACAAACCGCTGGGCAATTTACAGCCAGATACCCCAGGGTAGGGGCTGGCTACACGTAAAAACTGGTATTGGATCTCACCCCCAGAGTAGCCTTTTCTCCTCTGGGATGACCAATCAGCTGAGATCAACACCCTGAAAGGGCACACCTGGAAAGGCTAGCGACCATTCTATTGAGATCCCTGCCTCAAGCCCTCCCTCCCCGAAACTCCCACCTTTAAAACCCTCAATGGAGGACCCAATGCGCAAGCCCCTCCTCCAGGGAGCACGCCCACGCCTTTCCCTTCCCTCTCAGGCCTGCACCTCCTGCACTCTAAGGGTCCCCACGAGACTTGCAACCAGGGGAGCAGTGGGCAGCAGCAGCTCACACTGAGCTAACCCCCTGCACCTGTCCCCAAGGCCCCTTTTCTCTTCTCAATGAGGCGAAGCAGCCCCACCCAGGCTCCCTCCTGTTGCTTCTTCTCTCCTAAGCCCTTGTTTCACTGCCCCCAACTTAATAAACGTGCTCTCTCACAATCCCCTGGACTCGCACTGTGAAACTCTTCCTGCCTGAAGTCAAGAACCCGCACGCTGCAGGCCTGGTCCCCTTTCCAATAACAAAATGACTCAGAAAGGGCAAACAACTGTTACTGGACGTCAACCTGGCCTGACCAGGGCCAAATATGGGAATTGAATATGTACTAAGACGATAATGACATTCAACACTGGTATGGGCTATGTGTGCCAGGCACTATCCTAAACGCCTTCCATGGGTTAACACACTCCGTTCCCCCACGAGCCCTGTGACTACTGCTGTGCCCACTTTACAGCTGAGGAACTGGGGCACTGAGATATGGGCATGGGCGACTGCCCCACTCCCACAGCTAGACTGGCAGGACCACGAGTGAACTGCCCAGGCAATCGGGTTCTGAGTCTCTGCTCCTAACCAGACCTGCCACCACACGGATGGCTTCCAGACACAGCTCAGGCTATGCTCCACAGCTGACCGAGAACTGAATGACTGAGGAGGAATCCTCTAAGGGGGCTTCCAGGCACTCTAGAGTGGGCTTCTGTCTCAGAGCTGTCCCAGCTCTAACTGTGTAGACTCTCACTCCGCAGACACGAGGCCGAGAGCCAAGCGTCCCCCACCCCTGTGTACCCCTCAGGCGTGTCTAAGGCTTACTGATGACATCACAGCAACCCTGGAAACCACACTCTAGAAAACATGACCAGGTCAGCGCATGTCATCACTCAGGAATGTAACATTCGAGCCCACATATGGGTTTGAGCTGACTTCTAATATAAACTTTAAAATATAACACCGCTTCCCAAGCTGTCACTGGGCAGCCGGAATGTTAAAGCACGAAGCCTTGCCCTGCCCTCTATTACGCCGGGGACCATTCCGAGAGATGTTTCCACTGGCCACCCCCAGGGCCACTTTCCCTCAACACATTGAACTCCTCTTCCCAAGCAGTATATGCAACACAGCAAAATTCAAACTTGGGTGAAATTACTGTAGAGCTTTGTAAAGTGTTTAAAAGAAAAAAATGATAACAGCTTGTACAGACCTATGAACATTCATGAAAATAAGGTCCTACACATCCACAGTAAATAAGCATCCTTTTGGAAGGGAAACATTATTTTAATTATTTCCAAAGAGGGCTGTCTTGACAATATACTTTAAATAACTTCTTAATAGTAAAAACAAGCATCCTTTCCACCAACCAAAAACAAGAAGAAAAAAAAAAACCTAAAGTGAAATGCAAAAGACATATATTCAGATACTTTGCCCATCAAGTGTTCTTTTTACTACTTAACTCCAGAATGTGGGAGTTGTCATAAAATCTCTCCTAGTAAATTCCAAAAGTCCCACCTCAAGCCAGCATGTACTGCGTATGGAATCCTAATCAGTTCCGCCCACCCAGAGGCTCCAACTGAGCCAGGGAGAGATAGGAGCAGCAGCTGCACACATGTACCGCACCAAGAATAGCTTTCAGGAAACCGGGGCCCCGTCGGGAAACTAATTTATAACCCTTCGCACCAGAGCACACCACGGGAAACGCCTGAGTAATGAAAACGCCCGTAAAGCATTTTACACGGCACTCTGACAGCACGTGTTTTCTCCCAGAAGTAAACAAGTGAAACGATTTCGCGAGCATTTACACCCTAACCTTTTAAACCATGTGTGTGTGCTTTTTTGGAATTCTCTGGATGAGCAATGCTAGCCAGTGCCCTGTTGCTGAAAGTTTTACCCGTCAGAGGACATCCTCAGAGGCGTCCAGCTCACTCACCGCGAGGCACGGGCCACGTGGGCCGGGGCAGAAACAGAACAAAAAGTCATTCCAAGCGTGTGCTCACGGTTCCTTCGCTTTGATTCCTCACTCAGCTGTTCCACCCTGCCCTCAACCCTCTGTCAGTGCGCAGAAATGGGGTGGGGGAAAAAGATGGCCAAGTTTGAGGGGTTCGGGGGTATGGGCCAGAGCAGGCCTATGAAAACACAGACCCTGACATTTGGCAGGTGTCATCTGACAGGGAGACAGTGCTGCCAGGTGGAAACGCTGAAAGAACCCAGGGAGAGAGGAAGTCAGAGTCCAGGGCTGTCCCCTGGAGAGGGTGCTGGCACTCCTACCCACTGGAAGGAAAGAGGAGCCCAGCTAAGTTTAAAAGGGGAGTTGACGTCTAGTGGGCAGTGCACCGAAGCGGGGCAACTCCCTAGGGGAGTCCACCGGGGGCCTTGAAGCAAATCACTCATTCGGTCGATGAATGGAGGTAAGAGATGGTAAGTATCATGTGGAAAACAAACAGCTACTTTTTCAAAATAGAATTCCACTAATGTCACTGCTCATACTGGAATGGAACATACGGAAAACTCGATTCTCTCCCACCTCCAGCAAGGAGAAGGTTAACATGAGTACACACAGTGCTCATGCCAGGTCTTTGCATATACTATGGCCTTTAGTCCTCACAACAATACTTAACACAGGCTGTCTTCCGGCTATCAAGGGCGGCTGAGGTGTGGTCGGAAAGATTTATCTTGATGGCTTAACTCCCAGGACCTCGGGTTGTGACCATATCTGGAGACAGGATCTTTAAAGAGGTGACTGGGTTAAAATGAAGTCACTAGGGTGGGCCCTAATCCAACATGACCAGTGTCCCTGTGGAAGGAGAGATCTGGACAGAGATCGACACACAGAGGATAACCACTTTGCGACATAGGGAGAGAGCAGTCATGGACAAACCAAAGAGAATGGACTCAGAGGAAACTGCGGGCGCCTCGATCCTTAACTTCCAGTCTCCAGCACTGTGAGAAAACACATTCTGTTGTTTCAGCCACCCAGCACGCTACTTTGCTACGGCAGCCTTAGCAAACTAGAACCACCGTTATACAGGACAAGACACTGAGTCTCAAAGAGGCTAAATAACTCCATCAAGGCCACTTAGCAAGTATGTAGCAGAGGTGGAACTTGAATACACATCAAAATACAATCTTTCCAAATTGAGTACTTAGCCTGACATAAAGTAAGTGCTCAGTAAAGAATGGGTACTCTGATTCCCACACATGATTATCAGCTGAATGTAGGGCACCGAGACAAACCCGTAATACAAGGTGACAGGACTATAATTCCTAGGCGCTTTGAAGACAAATACTGCTGTACCAGTGATTCTGTGGATTGGATTTAAGTTCAAAATTGAGGTAGAGCCCTGGCTGGGTGGCTCAGTTTATTGGACTGTTGTTCCATACACCAAAAGGTTGCAGGTTCGATCCCCGGTCCGGGTACATACAAGAGGCAAGCAACTGAGGTTTCTCTCTCACATCGATGTTTCTCTCTCTAAAAATCAATAAACATATCCTCAGGAGAGGATTGAAAAGAATTGAAGTTGATGCCCTGTGATTAATGACATGGAATGGATTAGACCTGATTACGACCTAAGGAAGGCAGAGCAAGGACAGAGGAGGGGTGGACGTATCAATGCAGCTCCCACCTCCAGGTGACCAAAGATGACAGCTTTCCGGTACTTTTTCCTGCTTTCCTCGGGCCCTTAGGTGTCATCCGCAGCAAGTGCACGAAAGCAGGGTGACTTCTCAATTTCCCCACATTTGGGGGAAAGGTGGTGGTCACTTCAGGCCCCACTCTTTTCCTCCCCCAACACATTTTCTTAATTCCACCCACTCGTTTTTAAAGAACAGCAACAAAGATAGCATCCTAGGGTTCCTTATCTGAAATGACTGGGAAATGAGACATTTAGCCAAGGGGGGAAAAAAGTAGCACCAATTCTCGATTTTCAAACAATTAGAAGACAGTAGGTATGTGACATAAAAGGTATACTAAGTGTAATTTAATCTTTGACGATGCAAGAGGATTTTGTAGATCCTCAGGGTAGTCATTATAAGCATTAATCATCGCAGTCGAAAGAACCTGCTAATACAATGGGTGGCAGAATGTCAGCAAATAGGGAACGTACTAGTAAAGAGGCGCCGTGGCACACATGAAATACAGTCTGATGTGTGGCTTCCTTTCTGTGGGTGTGATCCACTACCAGGGACACGTAAGAACCTACGTGCCTATAAAGTTCAGACACACTTATTTTAGAATGAGGGGTTTACCTTAACTTTTGGCATCATGGGCCATAGCGGGTAACTTTCATTTTCAGTTTCTTCCTCAAGAACATTTACTGAGAAGTACTTTCTCTAAAGACCAGAACCCTTACACACGGTGAGAAAACACATCACCACGGAGACAGATCAGTTATACCTGAACTCTGATCCACTTCCTGAGAACGGTGTGGCACGATTCATTTCCCCCAAGTTTAAGTACTTACGTATTTAAATGAAAACTTTCAAAAATGTTAGAGTTGACATTAAGTACTTTCAGTTTCTACACTTCAGTTAAATCCATTTTGACTTAAAATGGCAAAAAAATGTTTTTTTAAATGGAAAACTTAGCAGAGATTTTTAGAATGAACAATTTTGAGAATATGAAGTCTCTTATTCCTGAGAAGATATTAGTAAGTAAAATTCATTAAATTCAAAACCTGAATGACTTTTTCTTAACTAGGGAGACTGCTGTGATAGGAATGATTTGGCAACTAAAACTTAAATTGATGTTACTAGTAGAGTCTTTGGGATTATTTGGCAAGAAGTTTACAATGTTTCCAGACCCCCAGAACTACATGTATCGGAAGTGTTTTTTTTACAAGGTAATAAGGGCAAGTAAATATTGCTGTGCTCAGCTCCTTAATTCATTCAGCCTGAAATCAGACTACCCCAATAGTGGATGGGGGTGGGAACAGGAGAGGTAAGCTAGAGAGAGGTCTTGGAGAAAAAAATACAAGCCAGAGGAAAAAATGCTTCAAGAAAGCAAATGTTCCAAAATCATGAGTCTCTCAAGGGCAGGGGTCATATCCTATCCTGCCCTGAATATTCAACAGCTAGGGTACTAGGCAGTCAAGTACAGATGTTTATTCAGGGAGGTGGTGTAAATCAATTACATAGTTGAAAATACTCCTGAAGTAGCCCAATTATTAAAAAGGAACAATCCATTAATTACACTACAATTTTCATGTCATAGACATACCATGTTGAAGAGAAAAAGGTATTCTTCAATATATTTATATATAATATCCTTTGTGACTCTGTAATCATTTCTCTTTGCTCCCTTCCTAAGTAAAGTGCTCTAATTCATCCTTCCTAGGAGTTAAGGGCCATCCCCTAGGTCATTCAAACATGGTATTCCCGGTCCTCCACCCATACCATGGTTGTTTTCCAATCGCAATTTATCCTGTGGAAAGGACTCCAACTGAGCAAAGTCTCAGGTTAGTAGAAAAAAACTAATTCTTATCTCTTATTTTCAACATGACTCTCCATAACCTCTTAGTACATTCTCCGTCTTCTTTTATAGGAACAAACACAACTCATTTTAAAGGTACTTGCATAGGCAGATTCCACTCATCTCACAGTGTTCCTCAAAATCCTGACCACAGGTTCACACAGAGCATCTCCGTCCTTCTTTCCAAATGGGTTTTATTAAATAAGGAGGGGACGGGCTTTGCAGCTCACACACAATATGGCTTCATTTACGTTTTGCATTCTGCCAACTTTGATTACAGTAAGTTCAATTAATGTTTCCCAATATTTACCTCTGAGAAGTTAAAGAGTATTCCAGGAAAGAGCTCCTGGTTAAATAAAGTTAGAAATCAACTAGTTTAAACAAAGCTAAACAGGTCTCTATGGTGCCAGACTTCCCTGAACACCATCGCCCACACAGTGCGTCTCCCAGACAAGACAGGGTGTGTCGTGCGTCACCAAAAGGTGTCAACTTCAGACACTGCTTTCATGGAGCTTCTTTCCATCGGCACCAGCACCTTCCAGAAAACACAATGGGAGTGGTGGGATTCAATCCTATCTTGTGTTTGGCCTCTGAAGACTTAACAATCAACACACCCAGGACCCTGCAGCCTGTTGAGAGTGAAAAATGGTTGTGATCCACTGAGATCTCTCTCTCTCTCTCTCTCTCTCTCTCTCTCTCTCTCTCTCACTCACACACACACACACACACACACACACACACACACAACCCTGTCCCTGTGTTCTGATGTGCACTGTAGTTATGAGATGGAGATACTTGGTACAGCTTACACAAACTTCATTCAAAAACTAGTCTCTAAAGAGATGTTCAATTACTCCTGATCAGTAATTATTAATGACTATCATCATGACATAATTCACAATGAACTGTGGCTAATAATTAAGGATAGAAAACCCTGTACTCTCTACTCCCCTAAAACATAATGATGTGACATCGGTTATTCCACAGTCTGGGCTAAGGACTCACTTGGAGTCCGTAAACATCGACAGGGGTTATGAACTGACTTCAGTGGTTCCAAAAGGCCTGAAGTTACATTCTGTACATTTTTGTGGAAAGGCAGCTCTTGCTTTGATTAGATGGACAGAAGGTTCCATGGCCCCAAATATATTTTTGTAAGTCTTCCTGATGAACCAGCAGTCTTCCGCTACGCCAACAATACTCATTTTATCTTTCCTACACCCCTACCTGGCCACCTTCCGTATGTGTTTGAACTGGTGCTTCCAGGATATGAAGGCCTGTCCAGAAAGTATCCACCCATGCACTATGAAAGATAGAGACATTTATTGAAGATATAAGAAACACTGTACATAGGACAATGACACCTCAGTCCCCTTCAAAGTAGGCACCTTGGAACCTCACACAGTTCTCCCAGCCTCTCTTCCACTTTTGAAAACACTCTGCAAAATCCTTTGTTGGAATCACCATTAGCTGCCCTGTCATATTTTTCTGGATCTCACTGATGGTCTGAAATCTCTTCCCTTTCCAAGGTGCTTTTAGTTTTGGAAAAGCCACAAGTTGCAGGGTGCCAAATCCGGGCTGTAGGGGGCCTGAGTCACCTGGGTGATTTGATGTTTCACCAAAAAACTCTGCGTGAGATGTGATGCGTGAATAGGTGCGTTGTTGTGATGAAGCTGTCAATCACCAGATGCCCATAGCTGTGGCCATTTTCCTCATATTGCAGGTCTCGACTACCGAAGAGCACTGAGGTAGGACTCCTTATTAACTGTTTGGCCTGAAGGGGCATAATCGTGATGGACGACACCTTCCCCATCAAAAACCAGTTAACGTGGTCTTGATCTGGCTGAGACTTTGCTGCGCCTTCTTCAGGCGTGGAGAACCAGGCAACTTCCATTGGGATGACTGGGCCTTCCTTTCTGGATCACAGCTGTAGACCCACGATTCATCTCCGGTTACGACCTGCTTGAGGGAATCTGGTTCATTGGTAGCGGTTTGAATCAAGTCATCAGCAACTGCAGCACAATGTTCCTTCTGCTCTGGTAGCAGAAGTCGCAAAATGAATTTTGTCACATGTTTCATGCCAAGATCCTGCATCAAAATCTCAGACACGGTGGTTTTTGGAATCCCCAGATCAGCTTCTAGTTCTTGCACTGTCAGTCTCTGATCTGTATTGATTGCAGCCAGCACACAATTCAACATTCTCAGGTGTTCTGCTTGTTGCAGGCCTTCCAGAGCATGGATCACTTTCAACAGATTCTCAACCATCTTTGAAGCACCTGTGCCCCACTTTTACTTGCACTGCACTCGTTGCCTCATCCCCGAAAGCCTTCTGAATCATCTGAATAGTTTCTGCAGAGGAATGTTCAAGTTTGACTCAAAATTTGATGCAGATTCGTTGCTCTACTCAATCATTTTGAATGTGAGGGCCACACAGTGCCCATGCTCACTCAACAGCATCTACCACCCCCACTGACTAGTACAGTGAAGTCATCATTGTTCATGCATACGCATTCCAGTCCACTCCCCTTGGCTGCCAGGTTACATCAGTGTCACACAAACCATTCTCATTATATTAACAATAGCTGGACTTTTTCAGACAGGCCTCCTATGTCAATGCTGGAAGGAATCCTTTTGTAATGTACATATGTATTAAATCATGTTGCACACTTGAAATATCTTATAATTTTATTTGCCAATTGTACCTCAAAAAGGTTGAAAGAAAAAAAAAAATGCTAAAGAGTATAATCCATTAAGATAACATACTGATTGGTATCACATTTGTATTTCAAAAGGAATGCATTTATAATGATGGAAAATAATGTGGTTTCTGACCCAGGTGTGAGCATAAAAACCCAATCAAGAGAATGAGCACAAGAAAAGATGCTGCGACCCTGGCCGGGAAGCTCAGTTGGTTCGAGTGTCATCCCCATATGCAACGGTTGTGGGTTCGATCCCGTCAGGGCACATACCAACAGCAGCCAGTGAGTGCAAAAATTAGTGGAACAAAGTGAGGCTTCCCTCCCTTTCTCCCACATCCCCTTCCTCTCTCTAAAATCAATTTTTAAATTTTTTTTAAAGAAAAGACGCTAATGCTACAGTGGAGAATGATGGAGTGAGTGGCTACTCATCTAAGTCAACTCAGCTTTTTTCCCTTTTGTCCTCGCAACACCTTCTTAAAATCACCTTAAAAGCTGCTCAGCACCAATCAGCACATCTGAGGAAGAGCCCACCCAGTACCACACAATGGACAGCTTTCCCAAGTCATGGGGTTTGCCCTTATTTGGTTCCAGAATTCCATGCAGTTACCTTTTATAATGGATACACTTAAAAGCCCAATATAACAGCTAACTCCCCAACAAAAGCACACCTTCCATTCCTGAAAGACGGCTGCTTCTCCCATGGAGAGCGGGAGTAATAAACGCAAATAATCAAGTTTTCAATCAGGGAGGAACCACCAGCAATGCTTCAGGCTCATGTGGTTTGAATTGAGTGATGTTGCCACACCCACCCAAAAAGTACCAAAGAAGCCACATCCAAATACAAAACGCACACACAACTCCCTTGCGGTCAGTGAAAAAATTACTACAAAGGGGGTTGGGAGGGGGGGCTAGAGATGACTTAAAACCATTTTAAACAAATTTAACACCAGGGAATTATGAAAAGGATAACCTTAACCTACCATACTGCCTCTCAGAAATTGTTAACCCTAAGAAGCTCTTTTTCCATTGTCATGCGAGGGTCCCTAATGTCACACCCAGCCTTTGTTTCCAATCCACAGAATTTCTTCAACCCTGGCAAGGGAGCAGCCACCCAAGAACTGCCACCTCTCAGCTCCTGGGAGCCCCACCCACCACCCACAAGGCAGCAAGAAACCAGCACAGCCCCCCTTCAATTGGGACACTGGGAACCCTGCCACAAGTGAGAAAATCTTCGCGGAGTTTTGTGCCAGCTACCACTTAACTGGCCCTGAAATAGCCGAGTCAAGAAATTAATGTCTTTTTATTTTTTTTGTTTTTGTGAGTTATCAGGGAAGGGACAGGACAGGGGACTTCCAGGGGAGAATTTGGAGAAATAAGAAAGTCTTAAAAGGAACCTAGTCTGAAAGAATGAATAATACAAATGGATCAGCACAGGAAAGGAGAAACAGTGTTCAACACATAACACAAGGGGAAACGGGAGGGGTGAAAATGAGAAAAGGCTGAGGTCAGTGACAAAGGACCTCTGGTATCTCTGAGAGAGTGAGTCCCTGAGAAGGCCAAGCTTGGACCTGGGGGACAGAGAGACAAACCCTTTATGCTGCAGGTCTACCCCAAGCCTCATGGGAGCTGGATTCAATTCCCAAGCCTACCAAGTGGAAACCGGGTGAATTTGGACGAGCTGTTGAACTTCTCAGTTCTCCACTGGGTCACCTACAGAATTCCTATGCAAACTGGACAGGGATTGCGACCTGACATACTTACCTCCTGCAGTTCTTGCAATCATCATCTAGGGAGATAAGCACATAACTAAGCTTTTTGTAAATGGTCAGCCTCTGCAAATGGAGACATTGCTATTACCTTCCCAAGCTGTGGGGGGGGGGGGGGGGGAAGCACTTAAATACTGGGCAGCAAGATGCAAGGCCACAAGGACTGCTGGTCCCTTAGACCTGGACTGTCAACAGGGCAGCCGCGTACGGCAACTGGGCACTTGAAAAGTGGCCTCTGTCTCTGTGGGTCTGTGCTGTAAACACAAAATGCACACTGGCTTCCAAAGATTCTGTTTGGGGGAAAAAAAACTGAAAAATATCTCATGATAACTGTATACGGATTATAATTTTTAAGCTGAAATAATGTTTTTTGTATACTGAGTTCAATAAAATATATTAACATTAACCACCTATTTCTTCTTACTTTGTTAATGCAGTTACTAGACTTTTTCAATTTATGCAGACCTGCAGCTTACATCAGATCTTTAGTGGAGAGCAACGAACTACACTTTGAATCATAAATTTGCTCTGCCAGTTTCCTTCTCAGGGCAAGTTTTTCCGTCTCTGACATGTTTCTATATGAGTAAAACGGAGATGACAGTTCTTCAATGAGGTAAGATACAGAGTTCTTAACACAATCAAGTCCAAGCGACTGGAAGCTTAACAAATTAACATCCATTCAACAAATACCTGAGCACCTATCATGTGCTAGACACTGTAAGACAAAAACCCTGTCTCCAAAAAGCTTACATTCTGAGAAAAACAATTAAAATAGACACATGAAGATACAGAAGACATTGAGTAATAAGCGATCTGGTTATCTGACAGGCAGGCAAGGGAGGGAGAGAGCGGGAAGGTGTGCAAACTGAAACACTGTGGTCAGAAAGACCTGGCTGTGAAAGGCACTGAAGCGTGTTACACACTGTCCGCATCAGAAAGGATGAGCCCAAGGGTTTCTTCTTGGGGTGATGAAAATTTTCTTAATGGCTACACATATCTGTGAACATACTTAAAACTCATTTAATTAAACTCTTTAAATGGCTGAACTGTATGGTGGGTGAGTTATATTTCAATGAAGCTGTTCTAAAAATACCAAAGAAAAGTATTGGCCAAAGCTTTATTCCTGTGTAACTGCGCCACATTCTTTGCAAGATGAGATGGGAAGAAAAGTTCCTTTCCGTGAAGAAATAATTATCGAACATAAAGGCAGCTATGGCCCTTGTGCTCATTTCCTGCTTGTTTTCTGCCTGCCCCTCAATCAGCCTGTCCTTCGGCTTCCAGGCCCTGAGAGGTGGCACTCTTGGGAAAACCTGCTCTATGTCACTCACAGGTTACAGACACCTGGACAGGGTCAGGCACCAGATCCAAGAGCAGCCAAAAGACAAGCTGGCCAGTGACCTCCCAAGAGCTGGACAGACAGATTCTCCCCTAAACAAGGGGCAGTGCCTATGATACGGATTTTCCCTCCCTTCTCCTTCTTCCTCTTTCTTTTCCCCTAGCAAGGGGGTGAAATGGCTAGAGCATCTTACGACCATCGAGGAAAAGGCCAGGAAATTGGTAGCATCCCCAGCCTTCACACCAGGCCAGCAACCACCTCCTATGAGACTTGTTACGTGAGAAAAAAATCTCCAGCTACATGTGGACATTTGTTACTGGTGCACTGCTCCTCCAGACGAAAGTGGGACAAATCCTTCAATATAAACCAGGAACAACACACACAGAAAACAGCCAGAGGCTGACTCGTCCTGTACTTACTACACCCACACACACCCCTGCCTTTAGCGACAGCACAGTTTCTAAAAGAGACAAATAGAAAAGTGTCACCTACACAGGGACAAGAGATGCTGGAGAGAGTGGTACCTATACTGTGTTTACAGGAGCAAACGTAAAGCTACTTCCTAAAAAAATAATCAGCACCTTGCCACAGTAAAGGCCAATGATAGCCCTGCATTCAAAAGGAGCATCCTCTGCTTTCTTGAGAACATGGCCCTGATATTTCTATAGCTGGGGTCCCTTCCTGCTTACAAAGAGTCAAACAGAATGGAATGCTTTGCAATAGTTTTCTAGGAGAAATTAAATGGGAAGTGATGCAATGAACACAGAATGTCCAGACTGAGTTTATCACAAGAATAGGTTATGTAAGAAGAATCTAGTAAGGAAAAATATGACACTGTGTTCTTCTTAAAAATAACAAGCACTTCTAGCATCACAGCTTTGGTTGGCTTAAATAATATGTTTGCTTGTATTTTATCCTTACTGCTTGGGAACTGTTTTAAAGCTATCATCTTGAAAGGATTTTCCTATTCCTTCAAGGACCATGCTGTATTATAAATCTAATTTTAAAAATGTACAACTTAATTGTGTAGCAAAATCACTATTTTTATTTCTTTTTCCTGTTATTTTTCTTTACGTGAAACAAATTAAACACAAATACCCTACCTTAATGCATGTAAAACTGTGAAAATTCACTCCTATTTATCTCTAAATGGAGACAGACTAAAACAATCTGTACACCACTTTCAGCATATTAAAGATAAACCATCATTAAGGAATAACCATAGAAAGCCAACCAAAAGAAATAAACTGTCTGACTCTTTCCATCTGGAGGCAGTTGGAACCTCAGAAAGGTTCGAATGCAATCCCAACTGTGCCCACCTCCTTCTGGGCCTGGTCTCTGGCTCCGAAGATTTTCGTCAACTTGAAGCCAAAACAACTTTGTGAGCAGACTCTAGCCACGTTCACTTCCTGGGCACTAGGGTTCGGATTCTTTCATCAGGAACAAAGGACTCAGCAGGGATGGACAGGAGGAGCTGGGAGAGCGAAAGGAAGCACAAAGATACAAAAGGCCCTTTCTGCCTTACCTCCGTGGCTTGGGCACAGGGCAGGCAGCACAGGCCCTGGGCTCCTACCTGCTCCTTTACTGGTGTCACCCAGCATCCTGAGACTGGAAGGACTTCCAACTTCCAACATCCCGGGAGCCCGACGAGCACGTGCTCGGCAAGTACGAGCCAGGCAGTGCTGTAGGCCCGAGCAGGGGACTAAAAGCAGACCCTGCCCTTGAGGGGCTGAGAGTCTACTGGGATCTGGAGCGTGAGGAAGATTTGGTGGGGGTCCTGCAAAGCTTTTAGGAATGTTCGCTTTTGTTAAAACCCAGAAGACGAATGGAAGCCCAACCTCCAAAATAACGTCACATCGTCTTTGTTAAAGTCATTAACTTCTGTTCTTCAACATCAAATGAAGCATCAAGAGGCAAGACTCACTCACACCAATGATTCAGTGAATGGTTGAGTCTCAGTGTGTTCTCATTCCAACCCTGATCTCCATTCTCAACATCCATGAATGTGATGTGAGCACCAAAAAAATAATCTCGAAAGGAAAAAACAAAATCACCCTTTAAATAGGATTTCCTCCCTTACTTGTTCACTAATATTACAGACAGACAAGAAAAATGGCTTCCACGTAAACTCAATACCACAATAAGCTTCATGGAACCAAGAGGCAGAACCAAGCAGACACCTAAGCAATTGCTCAGTGCCTGTCTCCCGATCGGCAGAGTAAGAAGGTTGGGCACTCCTTCCAACTCTGTGGCAGGAGGCAGGTGACCAGGACCCTAAGTCCAGCTTTCTAGGTGGAAATTGAGATTTACTACGTTTAAAAATTACCAGGAAAACTCTGAAATATTTTTAAGGGAACTACAATGTCATCATAGATGCTGTCAAAGTCATTACCATATGTCTTTGGACAAAATTCTTAACTTCTAGATAGCAAATTCCCTCTGAGGTGAACTGGCAGAAAAATTATTTTAGAGTAAATACATTCAGAATACCATCACCAAAAAGAATGGAAATACATCTAGAAGAAAAGGAATGGCTATTATTTGTGAACAAATTAAGATGGCAATCTATTTGGGGGGCATGAGATGAGCAGCAAATTCGGACAGAGTGCAAACTGGCATTACCAGTAAAGCATCCATCCCACGGAACAAAGGATTCCCTTTACAGGCAGGAACCTCAGGGGCCTCTGCCTCTCCGTGGGAAGCCAGGTAAGCTGAAAATAGTACTCTCATTGGCTGTCAGTACGGGTGAAACCTAGGCACCCTCTGATCATTAACAACTGCATTACTTCTTAAATTCTGCTTTGGTTTAAAGGCAAATAGCAGTCTTTTTTTATTTTTATTTTTAGTAATACAAGTAGAATTATATAATCCAGATCATCTGAAGATGACTTCCTTTCCTGTGACTTTTCACAGCTTACAGGAAGTTTCTATCACTTCATGGAAAAATTAAAAACTCCCTAAATATGCTACCCAGACATAACTGTCCCCCCCTTGCCTTTACACAAACTCACACAGCAAATCAGGTTTGTGAAATGCTGCATCGATGGAAATAATGAACAAGCGTCTGACAGCGGTGTCCAACCTGCGGCCCAACACAAAATCGTAAATTTACTGAAAACATTATGAGATTTGTGTGTGTGTGATTACATATTGCAACGTATCTAACGTGTGGCCCAAGACAACTGCTCTTCTTCCAGTGTGGCCCAGAGACGCCCAAAGCTTGGACAGCCCTGGACATAAAGGCTTCATGGAAAGCGTGGAACTGTCAGAGGCCACACTGCTCTCCAGGTGAGCAGCCCTGGGCAAGTAACAACCTATCTCAATCCAGGTTCCTAAGTTGCAAAACGGTATTTACTATAAAAGTAACTATCAAACAGGGCTGTTGTGAGAAGTACATGCCAATTCACCTGAAAGGCTTGTACACTTACACAGTAAATGCTAAAAAAAATTTTAAACTTCCCCCTCTTTCTAAAAATAAAATCAAATCTTTAAAAGAAAAAGAAAATCTAACATCTCTAACTTGAGTAATCTACTCACTGCTGTTTTCCATGGAAGATATGTCATATACACCTTCATTTTACACATTCAACATATAAAAATGAATATTCACGCGCACACAAAGAACAGGTTGTGAAGTGACTATTCACTTCAAAGGAATCATCACTGATCCCTCTCACAGAGTAAACTGTTTACTAATATCCAAACTATGATTAGATTACACACACAAACACTGGAAGCCCACAGAGCTCAATGTGTATTAATCCCTTTCCATTCTAACTTTCCTTCCTAACCTAAAACTCTGACTTTGGGGGTATGCATTCATTGAACAGATGCCACAGTCTAGCACCCTTCATTCTAGGTGGCCCTTCCGCACCTCCAAAGGTCAAATGCACACACGCACCAGCTTCCACCATGGAGCCCACTCCCTCTGCACACCTGCCCATTCTGCTCTCACAGCATACCTGAAACTGAGGAAAGCCTTCACTCACAACGACACTTTCGGCTCTGAAGCTTTTGGAAGGAAAACTTCAAAGCCACAACATTTAAAGGTCTTTACAAGCTTGCTTCTTTGTTCTCTTGACAAAGAAGCACTTTTTGGAACCTTTTTGTTCTGTGACTGTCAAGATAAATCAGTCCTGCAGACACCGTGGTTGTCCCTGCCAAAAGGCACTGAACCATCGTAGGGCAAACAAAAAACTGTTAACTGTGGTTAAGTGATACATCCTGTTTCTGGATGTGTGACTGTTCATCCACAGGCTGATTTGCATAGCATTCGAGCCTTTTAGAGGACAGCAATTAAGACATGGCAGGCAATTCTAAAAGATTTCAGATCTCACGTCATGTTTCATTTACCCATCTCACTTCCTCTAGACCATCAATGAAAATATTCTAAATAGGCCACTTACCTACTTTCAAATCCTTACTTCAGATACTATCCAGCATACACAATAAAATGGACAAAGAAAATATTTCCAGAGACTATCACATAATTTTAGAAGAATATAACTTCTTTGGACAACTTTTTGGGATGCTTACAGGATTTTTCAATTGCTTTCAAAATTAAAATTAGGCCCTGGCTAGGTAGCTCAGTTGGTTAGAGCGCCATTCCAGAACACCAGAACTGTGGGCGTGATCCCCAGTCAGGGCACACACAAGAAGCAACCAATGAATGCACAAATAAGTGAAACAACAAACTGATGTTTCTCTCTCTCTCTTTTCCCCTTCCTCTCTCTAAAATCAATAAAGTAATTTTAAAAATAAAAGAAAAAAGTCTGCAAAAGTACTCAACCCTCTCTGTGGGATGAATTACATTCACAAAGATCAGTTTTTCTTACCAAGACTTGAGTTCCCCAAAACTAAACTGGGGCACTGTCAGTGCCAGAAATGTAAAAGAAGCCAGTAAATCACACTGATTTTTTAACTATTTTCTTGGCCTATAACAAGTTAAAATGGTATAAACATTAACTGTTTTACTCTAAGCTTTGTCTACACTTCCTTCATAGTGACTCCATACCTCAGAGGTTGATACTATAAGGCACAAACACTAACCGACACATATCGACAACCTTGACCTTGTATCCAGGCAAGTGGCACAGACCACCATCTTTACTTATGCTCTACCATCCCTCCTACCCTTCTCTGTCTTGGTTAAAATTAGTCAACTAGGCAATGGGGACAAACAGAAGGCATACTTATGTTGACTTGCTATCATCACCCAGCCTCATTTGCTATGCAAAGCCTCTGGGCCCAGATCAAAACAAGTCACTTCAAAACACAGTTCTCTTGCATGTGGACATCACCATGCGTCTACGTTCTACACATCTCTTTGTTATGAGCCTTGATGTTCTGCTGCGATCACCTGCTGCCTGTTTCTTTAGCCCAGTGGTTGCTGCATCACCAGGCTGGCCAAACTATACCACCTGCCATGTCTCAGTGGTCTGGGTTGCCAAGTGACCCAGGACTGACATGGCATTTAGGGAGGGCAACCACACATCCAGGCTTACTCAGGACAATCCTAGCTCATGCCTGTTGTGCCTCTTGTCCTAGCATAAGTTTACTCTCAAAAGTATCCTCACTTCGCCCTGACTGGTGTGGCTCAGTGGATTGGGTAGCATTCTGCAAACCAAAAGGTTGCCAGTTCAATTCCCAGTCAGGGCATATGCCTGGATTGCAAGCCCAGCTGAGGGTGTGCGAGAAGCAACCAGTCTATTTTCCTCTCCCTCTCTTTCTCCTGCCCTTCCCCTCACTCTAAAAATAAACAAAGTCTTTTTTCAAAAAGTACCCTTAGTCTACATGGTATCCCTATCTCTAAAGCAGGGTTTTTCCCTTTCAGCACCATTAACGCTTCAAGCTGGATCATTCTCCATTGTACGGGGGCTGTCCAGAGCACTGCAGGTTGTCTAGCCGCATCGCATCGTTGGCCTCTGCCCACTAGATGCCAGGAGCACCCTCCACTTATGACAGCCAAAAATGTCCTCTTGGGGGTCAAAATCCTCTACTGGAGAGCAACAGCTCTGAGGAAAAGGAGTCACTCTTCTCTAGAATTCCAATAAAGACATAAATCTTAAGCTATCGCCATCATGGAAAGAGTGCCAACCTGAGGGTCAAACCAATTGAGGGAAATGCAGAAGAAGATCTAATGACACTGCCTGAACTCTCGGGACAGGTGTATGAAAAGCAAGCCCCTCTTCCTTCGACTTCACTCACAGGAGCCAAAAATTCCTTTTCTTCCCCCTTCAACTAGTTTTTGTTGAGTTTTTCTCACTTGCAACTGAAGGAAATAAATGAGTATATATTGTGAGTTTTATGCCAGAAATTTGACCTTTCAAGGAAAAAAAGGGGGAGGGGAGTTCAGGTTAATTCTAAGCCCTATCTTATGCTTTCCACAAAAATACACCATCAACTCTAGCTCCAGGGTCAAAAGCGATGAACTTCTTCACTGAAGCCCTAGAATCCCCTCCCTGTGAAGAACCTAAAAGCCACTGCACTTCACCTCCTTGAAGGCACACTGTGTGCCTAAGGTTAGTACACACTGATGGAAAGGGAAGAGAAGGGCCGTCTGCCTACCAGTGCCCCTGCAGAGGTACATCTTTCGGAAGAATGTCTTTCCTCTAGCAATCATTTCTGAAACTAGTTAAAGCCTATTCGGTTAGCTGAACAGGGAAAGAAACGCTATTTCTAGATCACAGATAATTACAACATTTGTAACTTCTGGGTTCTATTCCCTCCTCTACTCTCAGACAAAAAGACAGAAATTTGAAGTTCTAGAATCTTCCCAGATGTTGCCAGAAGCATTTTCTTCTCTGTAGAATCCAAAGAGAACCAGCATGATTCCATTGAGGTAAAATACAAAAATCAGCAGCTGTCTTCCAGTGGAAAAAAAAAAAATGTTTCATTTATATTTTTTAAAACCAAGATTAAGAAGCATTTAAATAAAGTATTCAAGTGCCAGCAGAATTAAGTCTGAAATAAAGGCATTTCTTGGTGGTTTGAGGGTTGTTTATCCAGATATTTTATTCCTATTCTTTCTCCCCTTCCCCCCATTACCTCTTCTTAATAGTTCAACATCCATATCCCATCTTATCCGGTTCAAACTTACTATGACAACTCCTACAAGCCACACATTATTCATTAACCAGAAACAGAATGTGTTAGGAGAGAATTAAAACAATTTCTGAAAACCATCTTGCCATTAAAATGCATCAGTTAATAATCGACTCAACATCCAAACAAACCTACAAATAAATCTTCCTGGGCATGCACCCCACCACTTCCGCCCTCTGGCTACTGAACTAAACAAAGGGTGTCTTCCCCCATCCCCTGCAATCTGCATCTCATCGTCTGTATTCAGAACCACTTTCTACTCTGGAATATGCCCTGAACTGTCCCTCTCCTCTCTGTTGCACGCTTTCTTCAGCTTGTTCAGATCTCGCCCACTGACCAGTGACTTGGGAGAGCTCTCCGTATCACAGGCTCATGTCTTTTCCCTGCACTGTCTTCTCAGCCCTCTGCCGCTGGGCTCCCATTCCTGCTGGGCCACAGACTACTCTCCCAGCTTTTACAAAGGACACTGTCTTGCTAATGCAATGTCACCTGGACTCATGGTACCTGACTTCTGTAGTGTGACCTTGTCTGCTCCCTCTTGCTTTCTGAAACATTCTCCTTGGCTTGTGCAACCCTCTCCAGGTATTCCACCTCTCTCTGTCAATGGCTACTGCTCTCATATATCCTTCTCAAGCTCTTCTACACCCGCCTTAAAAGCTGGTGTTTCTCAGAACTTGCCCTGAGCCACCCTGCCTTTATGCTCTATAGTCTCCCTCCAGTTGCATGGTGTCAATCCCATTTATATGCTGTGTCCCCAAAATCTCCTCCTTTCTCTAGCTCTGTTCCCAAAATATACACTTGTAAGAGAAACACACTACTCACTATGCCCACTGGATATCTCAGAAGCACCTCAGCTTCAACATATTCAAAACCAAAATGTATCCTCTCCCCCCACAAAACCTCTTCCTCTTGCTGGACTACCTCAGTCAACAGCACTCATTGGACCAAGATGAGAACTGAGGAACCACCTTGGACACCTCCCTCCTCCACCCCACACCCAATCACATGCCAAAGCCTACAGCCCCTAAACCCCAACTTCTGGAAACCACCTCTCCGGCTACCAAAGTCTGGCCTAGGTGACTGATCCCCAGTCTTGCTTTCCTTAACTACATTCTCTCAAATGCAGCCTGAGCAGCTTTTCTAAAACATAATTCAGATGATGCCAAACTCCTGTTCAAAACGTTTCAATTACTTCCTGCTGTCCTCAGAATGAGGCCTCAAGTCCTTAAACTGTTTCACCAGGCCCTTCCCAACCCTGCCCTGCCCCCTCCCCCGCCCCGCCCCCTCTATAGCTCTTCCTGCTCAGCACTGGCTCCTGCCCCACCCCACAGCCCACCTGAGCTGGTCTTCCAGCCACAGCGTATGCTCTCTGTGGCCTCTAGGCCATATTTCACTGGGCTTTCATTTTTACAGATGTTTTCTCCCATTTAATGAATGAGAGGCCTGCATTCAGCCCCTTGCTTCAAAACATTGTTAGCTTAAAAGAGAGAGAAAAAAATGTGTGCACAAACTATTTCTATTGTCGCTACTGGTGAAGCTGTAACTGTGCTCAAGTTCAACAAGGGAGGTCAGGATAACACTCTCAGAAAAAGAAAGATGCTCCCCCAGCTGTGCCTTCTCCTCCCAAGGGCCAAGCAGACTTCTAAGACCCTTCAAAGTGTAACATGAGGAATAAATACCACCACCCCATGAGGTAGCTTACTATCTCCATTTTACAGAAAGTTAGGCACTGAGGGCTTAAATAACTTGCCCAAGGTCACACTGCTAGTAAGTGGAAGAGCCAACTGTTAGAGTCAGAGAGAAAAGCATTCTTTTTTGAGTATGAACATCCTGTATTCAGACCCGGGGAGACATTACTTTAGCCCAATTGATTTCCTCCAGCCACACGCCTCACCATGACTCACTGCTGGATGGTGCTGGAAGGCAGACAGCGCCTGTGGGTGAACAAGTCAACGAGGAAGGAAAAAATCACATTCACCATTGAAATATTAAGTGGCCCAGAGTTAACATCTTCCTCAGGAAACACGGGGAGGAAATTCTAGTTCAACCAGGCAGGCAGGCCTAGCTAGCACTGGTAGCAATACCGTGATTCCAGTAGATCTTGAGGCTTAAAGAGTTGTGTGCCCTTAGAATGCAAAGTGTCAGGGATTTTTCAATGTGTGTGTTTGTTTGTTTAAAGAGAAGGATGTCAAGGCTTTCTCATTACAAAAGCGTCCCCTTGGCAAGTGTATAAATTATGCTCCTATATTAGGATAATCAAGTAAAGCAGGCTGTGGTTCCTGTTTGTTTTGAGGCCTATCCCAAAATACCAACCAATCCCTGCCTAAAAATCACGTTCATCTGACCTAGCCAGACTGACAGTGCTTAATATGCATTGTGTTTATGAACACAAATATCATTTTTCCCCACCTGCTATTATTGGAAGTCTAGTTTCAACAAAGCAAAAAGGGTTTTAAAGATTTCGTTGTTGCTGTCCATGAGTCTTAGTCCTAAAATTTATCTTACTCTGATGATCCACACTGATCTTATAACTTAAAATATCAAAAAGCATATTATTCAATGTCTTCAAAATGCATGGATTCATTATTTACAGATTGTTGTGAAAGCTAGTGTTTTAAATTTTATAAAATTATAATATGGCTTTCATAATGAATAAATCCTCTAAATATATTGTTTTAGAATCAAAAAATATATGGATAAAAGGCACACCATAGAACATCTTACGTTATTTACATAAAGTCAACTAACAAAGACTTTTAAATGCCACTTGTAGGAAAAAAGAGTTTGAACTAAATTAAACAGCACTACATGTAACCACATGGATAAACCTCACGAATATGAGGAGGAGGGAAAAAAAAGGAGCTGCAGAACACATATAATATGAAACCATTATATAAAGTCTAAAAACATGCAAAATGTGCTATTATTTAGGAATGCGTTCAGATAAATTAATATTCCTGGGAATAATAAACCAGATTTGAGATAGTTGCTACTGGAGAAGCTTTTATTTCTTAAACTGAGAGGCAAAAACAGATGTTTATAATTAGATTAACATATTTTTACATTTCTGAAATATCTCACAAACTTTTAAAGGAAAAAAGCCTAATACTCAGGGTGCACACAGGGGGGGCAACCAATCGATGTTTTTCTCTCCCCCCACCCCCTCCTCTCTCTAAAACTCAATGAACATACCTCCAGGTGAGGATATTTTAAAAACCCAATACTAAAATATGAGAACAAAATTAAACCTTACTAAAGGGTGAGATGCAAAATGGGCAGAGGTAGACGTGAGAGAGAGACGGAGGGAAAGGAAGCATCTTTTTGAGTGGAGGTCTGTATCTAGTAAGCAGTCCTAAATCAACACAATCTCTCATGTCTAAACTATACAAATTAGCAATCAGTTTTATTTACAATAATCATCCCAGGGAGTCTTAAAATTCACACTATTTCAAATTATGGTCCCTGTGCTGAACTAGTAAGAACAGTCTCCTAACTAGATCATGAAATGTACACACATTCTTGATAGCCAGGATTTATCATAACTTCCCCTAAAAGGAGACCACAGCCACACCCCTTTACAGAGACAGCTTACAATTATGGTTAAGGGTTTTGGAGTCACACAAATGTGGGTTCACATTCCAGCTCTACCACTGACAAATTGAGTGATTCGGACAAGCTATTAACTTCTGTAAATTCAGTATCCTAATCTCCAAAATGGGGTAAATACTAACATACCTCATTGAGTAAGTCCTCATATTAACTAATATAATGCCTACCCTGAATTCAACACAAACTAAAGCAAATAAACACTTACCAAATGTTAGCAGCTATTATTAAAATCATTTAAATTATATACACCTTAAATAACATAAAACATGTTTCAGATGTAGTTTGGAATCCCCTACTTGGCTCTGGAATGGAATTTCACTGGAAGAAACCTAGTGAAACATCCCAGACACCCTTAATCCGATTTATAATCTGCAAATGTCTAAACGCTCTTCTACAAGTCCTGAAATAAAGACAACTTTTACCTAACGAAGATGCAGAAAGTCAAAGGCAATGCAAGACAACACGGAATCTCCAAAGTGAATGTTTTCGTAGCTATCTAACATCAAATCTCAACACAGCAACCAAAGACACCACCCGTTATTAACAGTGGTCAAATGTAAGGCTGACCTATTTACCGCTACCCACAGTCAGCAATCACTTAAAGCATGATTTACATTAACTTCCAGACTACAAGATCTTTTTTCGTAATTCTCACCTCTCTTAACGATGCAAAAGACGAAATCGTAAGGTGAATACATGGCTATTAGAGTCACAGGTTTCAAAGTAGCTCCCTTAGGAATTTGTCCTGGGTACGTTAATGATTCTTTTGCACGGGACAGGGTTCCCTAATAGCTCTTCAGAGTATCCACCCCTCTTGAGAAACGTCCCTCACTGCCTTCTTTTTTCTCACTGTGAACTTCCCATAGCAACCACAAGCACCGTCCATCCATCGGGTTGTTAGGGTTTCCTGCAGGTTAAACACTAAAGTATCCTTGTAACATTTAAGCATCTGAAGGCCCCAGTCACTGACGGTGTCATCTCAGGACCCGGAGCAGAGCTCTCCTGGCCCTCCCCACCCTCCCTCATCATCCCCTGGAAGACAAGCCTGCCGCTTTGCTGACTGCGTGAGCCGGGAGCTGCAGGCGGCTTAGGTATACAACAGCCGAAGTTACCTATTTCTTCTTCAAATCTTTGTGAATCAGAAATAAATTCGGGAATACATTTTCCCAAGATGCCACTTGGCTTTGATGTATCAACTCACCTTCAAGATCTTCTAGCATCCTGAACTACATTCAAACCTTGGGAGTCTTTTCATGGTTTGACACATTTGCCGATCTTCTCAGCCACAGGTAATGATGATTTGGACAAATACACTCTTAGAGTAAACAGGCACTTAAAGGTTAAATACTAGTCTCTGGGCCAGAGCAGCTATTTTTCAGTCAAGAAAGGGGCCTTGATATTAAAATATACATTACAATTTAGATAACACACCATAATGGTTAACACTTGAGTGCTTATCCTAAACACTTTACATGTATTAACTCATTTAATCCAACTAGTAACTCCTTATGGTAGAAAGAATTATCATCTATTTTTACAGATGACAACATCGATACAGAAAAGCTCAGTAACCTGAGCACAGTTCCCGTTAGTGAGTGACTGGGCTATGCTGTGGGCCCAGACACACTAATGCGTCAGCCTACGATCTTAATCTTCTACACCATACTGTCTCGTCAGCTATTTTAAAGATTAAACACAAAAATGCCCTCCTCCTCTTCTGAAAGTCAACAGTGCTCCCTAGGGTCCCTCCCCACCCCACCCCCTGAAAAAACACTAAGCAAAAAGGAGGTGGTCCAAGGAATTGGAACAGTTGAGAGGACAGGGAAGAGGCAATGTGTCAGAGAGACAGGAATGAGAACATCAGATAAATGACGGGGAAAACATTCTAAACAAACAGGCTCCAGCTGCTGCCCACTCTAACTAAGAACTCCTCCAAACCAGTCAGGGACCACCTGCAGTGTGGAAAGTATCTGAAGCTTTTCCACCAGCCACCTCCACTCTGAGTAATTATTTTTACAGCAAGTCCACATTCACATTGGAGACCAGCCCCCTGTAGTAAAATCCCCAAGTTTAAGATTATCCTGGTGATGTCCTGAAGTGTGTGTGGCATGGGGCCATGGTGGGGGGGGGGGGGGGGGGAGGGGAATGGGCAGGCATCGGGGGAGGAAGCATCCATGTGATTTCTCTGGAGCAATGAATATAAGTATTATTTTCTAATAAGGGAAAAATTATATTTTTAAATAGCATTTTATCTCTATACCTCTAAATTCCACTTAGGAGCACCAGCACAAAATTTACTATTATACCGTTCCATCAAAATTAGGGTGTTAAGTAGCAGAAAACCCAACAAGATATCCAGAGGTGGGTTTCCGGCACAGAACAATGGGTGGCTCCCATAGTGGCATCAGAAATCAGACTCAGTTACCTCTCTGCTCCACGGTCCTCACGTCAGGGCCACTCAGTCCCATGATGGTGGCAGAGGCTCTGGGCAATGCTACCAAACACCACAGAAGAGTAAAGAATCCTTTTTCAGAGACTCCTCACACAGAAGGAAATCTTCCCCGAAGTCCCCACCAGACTTTCCACTGTGCCTCACTGGCCAGAACTGAGCTACCTCCTCGTTCTTAAACTAGTTACCAGCCCAGAAAATAGATTTACCACAACTGTGTTAGAGCGCAGTGATTCTCCACCTTGATTGCACGTGTCTTTTAACAGCTTCCCACGTGATTCTATGATTGCAAACAACTGAGTGAGACTCATCAGAATCACCCCTAACCACTTTTCCCTGAGTTCCCTGGGAGAAGGTGTAGACCCTTGAACAAAATTTGGATTGTGAGAAAGAAAAAAAAATGTGGGCCGGCCAAACAGAATCTACACAACCACTGACATCTGTGTTTTCCACCCACGTTCACACCATTTTATGCAATCCTCAAGGCTGTCTGCAGCCGTATCATTTACAAAAAAGGCAACTGAGGCTCGAGTTTACAAAGTGAAATTCTTTTCAAGTCTTCCAAACTTCCCTGTGTTTCAATGCCATGAACCACTTCTTAGACACAATAAACACAAAAACAGCAAAGGGGAATTTTGACGTTGTCCTGAGGGAAAAACAAAGCAAAAATCATTAAAATAGTAAAGCCTTAGAAAGTGCAAAAACCAAGACATGGATGACGTCCACTCTAGTCCTGGCTGCCACGGACACCATCCTCCACATCTGTGGTCAGAGCGGGTTCACATATGAAGGCATCTCCAGTCTGTCTCTCTCAAAGACACACCTGCACACACAGCTAGACCCCCTAAATTTACTGTGCTGAACAGCATTTTCTATACCCATAGAAGGGCTTTAAAACTATGTATTTCCCTCTAGCATAGGATACATTCAGGAATGCCTAATGTAAAATGCATGAGAAAAGCATATAGGGCTCATTGCTCCTTCTGGCAAACGCGCCACGCGTTTCTACAAACCCCAAGCCTCTGAAACTGCACAGACATCAGGTGCAAAGCTTACAAAAGTTTAAACTGCACTGAAAGAGGACACTGGTCACTCTAGAAAAGGAAAGAAGTGAGGGGAAAAGGACTAAAAAGCCACTTAAACAAAGACTCCATTGAACTGAGTGAATGATCTTCCCACTCTACCAAAGTTCGGCGATCCCTGACTCTTCTCTCTGGGGCTCCCCCCGCCCCCGCTGCTGTCTGCACCCCACACAGAGGTACATACTATCTCTCAGCCACCTCTTCCCCACTATGTCTGGCTTCTGCTAAAAAACCTCCAGCGATTCTCCACAGGAGAAAGTCCCTATTCCCAATTTCGCTTTTATAGACCTCCATAATCTGAAACTGACCTTCCCAATCATCCCATTCTGCTCCTCGAAAGGAAATCTCTGTTCCAACCAAACTGGTCTCCTCGTCATCCTCAAACACTGGTGTTCTGGCTTCTTCTCAACTGTCTCCAATCTGACAAGGTTCTATTCCTCACTTAAAACACCAAAGAGTGCCCAAACTTCCAGCAAACCTTTTCCACTCTAGCCTACCACCAACTCTTGTTCCCGGCTTGACACTGAATTATTAACCTTTTGCCATGTGTCTGTGTATCCTTTGTTTCTTTGAGAATTTAGTGCAATACAGAGAGGACATGCTCCCTAGATTAAACTTTACTCAACTTGAGGACAATGAACTCAAGTACCTCTTTTTTATCTCAATTCCAATATTTAACAAATTGTAGGTGCTAAGTAGTTTCTGATTGCTACATAACTGCACTCAGCAGTAAGCCTTAGGTCCCACAGAACACCCTCCAGTTTCTTTAAACATTTACGCAATATTCAAAGCATCAAGGCAATCAAAATTACATAAATCCAACAAGTGCTTAGTGCATGCAGGAGGCATCTCACAGGGCAGTTAAAAACAGAAACCACTTAAACACACAATTCTGAAAATACACAAAATGCCATGTCTGCAAAAAAAAATGTAAAACACCTCAAAATAGAAGCAGTCTGTCCTAGCTGATCGTTATTCTTGCTGCAGCTCTTCCCTCAGCCTCATGTCCTTCCTGGACTTCTTGACTCCCAGATGTTATAGAAAGGCTCACCTGGTTAGGCAAATGAGTGGCCCAGGCTGCAATTTCAAATGAACTACTCAAGCGATTTCCAAACACTGCAGAGCCTTACTAAATGCCTCTTAGAAGTAGGACAAGAGAAACTGGACACAAAAGAATTAAGTGACCTGCCCAGCTGTCATGTACGCAGCCCCTAACAGTGAATGTGACTTAAACTCAGAGGTCCGGACTGAAGTCCAGTGCTCTTCATCTTTTACAGGGAACCAATAGTGAACTTCATGGAGCAAGCTGGGCAAAGGCAGTGTCTTCCTAACTTGATAAAAGCACATAAGCTGAAGCTGTGTTTTTATCATCTTCCGGTAAAAAAAAAATTTAAGTTAATTAAGTATGATGACAAAAAAGGATTCTTTCTGGATCCTCTCTTAAGCATGATTATAAATCATGTTTCTTATGATAAAGGACAAGGATCAAAAGGAATATGATACCAATTTACAAATTCACAAAAGTCTACACTCTGGGGAAGAAGGTTGACAGCTGACCCCCTGATGCACTAGCTGCTGCTGGAACACCAGGCATGTGTCCTGTTTGGCAGAAGAGCTAATATGCAGTCACATAAATAGCTTTCTACCAGTGGCCAAACTGGCTTTGCCATCTGTCTCTCTCCACACCAAACCCTCTCTCCCATCAGTGCCCTAGCTCCAGAGGGAGCTGCTCTAGCCAGTAGGAAGGAAGGTACACTCCCTCAGCCAGTGACACTGATTAACATCAAGCTGCAGAAGAAAAGAGTCCTCTTCTTCATGCGCACACATGCCGCCCTTCTCCTTGACTTTGCCTTTCTACACTCACTCCTACATATTTACAGCCCCTCCCTACTTCCTACCCAACACATACCCAATGCCAAGGCACTGGAGAGCCATCAACCAAATAAGCCCACTAGTCACATGTCCCAAAGTGATTCCCAATGCTCATTTTGCAACATCAAAGAGGTCACAGAACCAAAAGAAACTTTGGCCATTATCCAGAGCAGCTGAGTGACTTGCTTCCGAAGTTACAAGAATGGCTCACTACATTCTTCTCGTTAAACCTTATTCCAGCTTATTCATTAAGTGAATGTTTACTGTCCCGGGCACTGGGCTGGGGACTTGAGACAGTTTGCTCAGTATGTTTAATCTTCCTTAGTGCAAAGGGGAGGGCACGGTGACATGAGGTATTTTTCCTAGAGGTGATGTCTACAAACAAACATACAAGGGTCGAGCTCCCAAGGCTGGAAACGGCTGAATTTAGAAACTAGGGAAAAGATAAAAATCTTAACACAGATTTGCGTGGTTGGATACGGCCCTCACCTGGGTCTGCTGTATGGCCAGGTCTTTTTAAGACACAACAGGGAGCACACAGGCATCCTCAGAACGGGCTATGGGGTACAGGTGTGGTCAGGCTGCCTCGTTCCTCAATGGAGCTAATGCCTCCCCGTGAACAGCAGCATCACCAACTCCATGTTCCAGCACGAATTTCAGCTCACCTTTCCTCCTAAAAAGACTCTTCTCAGAAACTCAGACAGCTGTAGATACACACACACACACACACACACACACACACACACACACACACACACACACACAATTTCTCCTGTGGCCACTTCACTTCCGAGTGTTTCAAAAGACAGAGAAGAACCAGGGAGAAAGGCGTCCAACCTGACCGGGGTGGAATTCCCTATTTGCAGGCAGCGCTCCCTGGGGCCAGAGAGCAGGCTGCGCACGCTTAGAAGGCCAATCTGTGACCCCTCCTCAGCGCAGGAGGAGGGGAGGAATGTGCAGAAAGCAGCACGACGCCAGGTGGACTTTCTGGTTCAACACCGTAAGGGATCCGGGATGAGAGTGTCCGGGGAGCTCAAACTGCCACGGGAAGGGTGCAATTCCTGCAGTTTTTCAAAGAATCCTCAGTAAGATCACGAGACAAAACTGGTAAAACTGATGTTTCTGTCTCGTCGGAGGCTGTGAGCTGCTTTAGGGTGCCGTAAAACCTGCCCTTGGGCGGGCCGGCGGGGAACGCAGGCACCGAGGGGCGCCCCGCTGGGTGGCGGGCTTGCGGGCGGGTCTCCTACGCACGGCTCTTGGCTCTGTCCGCCGAAAAGGGGAGAGAGCGGGAAAGGGGGGCTTTCGACCAGCTGCCGGGGCAAAGAAAAGACCCCAGGGCCTCCCAGTCCAGAATGAACCACAGTTCCTCCGGCCGCTGGCCCCGGGCAAGGGACTGCCGGTCCGCCCACCCCCATCCCCGCCCCAGGGAGAGGCTCCTCCCGGTCCCGAAATGCCCAGGTCCCCGCTTACTTTTGGTCGCCGCGATGAGGTTCTTCCCATCCTTGATGAGCTCTTTGATGAACTTGTTGGTCCTCTCGAGCTCCGCTTCGTGGGCGCGGATCCTCTCCCTGAACCACGGACTGTCGAGGTAGCAGTCGCTGAACTCGAGGGGCTGCAGCCCCATGACTGCAGCCGTCCGCGCGCCCAGCCAGCCGGCCAGCCGCCGCTACAGCCCGAGCCCCGCGCGGGGGCCGCGGCCAGGTGCGGAGCGGCGCGCGCAGGAAGTCGCCGAGAAGCTAGCAGCCCCGGGCGAGCGGCGAGCGCGGCGCGGGCATGCCCCTCGGAGCCGAGTCTGGTCGCACGGAGGACCGGCGCCGCGGTCCCGACAGCCCCGCCGGAGTCCCAGAGCCCGCGGCCACGCCCCGCGCGGCCCCCGCGCCCGGCACCGTCCCCGAGGCGCCGCCCCGGCCCGGCCCGCCCCGCGCTTCCCCGCTCGCCCCCTTCTTTTCCCTCCGCCTTCTTTCTTCCTCTCCTCCACTCGCCGCCCTTCCTCTCTCCCAGGACGCCGCTTCCTTCTCTTCCCCACACGCAGTCGCCCCTCCTCTTCCTTCCGAGGCGCCCTCGCTCCAGCATTCCGTCCCGCGGCTCTCCTCCACCCAGGGGCGCGTGCCCGCCCCCCTCTTCTTCGACTCCCCTCCGCGGGGTGACTCACTCCCGGCTCCCCGAAGCAAGGAACTCCACCGAGACTAGGAAGGCGAGTCTTCCACAGCAATCTCGAGTCCCCGCCGCGGGACGACACGACTCGGAGGTCCGGCCTGCTGGGGTAAAGGACTGGCTCATCTCATCTCATCAGTCCTGGAACGGACGATCAGCTGCGAACGCGCTCCCACGCAGGGCTCTCTTCCTTAATCACGTTCCTCGTCCACTCAAAGTAAAATGCGTATGAAATCTCCAAGTTAGATGGAAAGCCTTACAAAGGCAGGCAGCACCCATGACCTCCCGAGCGTCCACACTGGAAGACGTGGGAGCGACCGGGTAGCCGAACCACCGAAGAGTTGTTTCTGTAGTATTCAGCAGGTTGCATTTGCCTGGGTAGGTAGAGATCTTTGTTCTAAAAATAAACACCGGAAAACAACTGCCAGGTTGTGTGTGGTTTTCACGTCCAATGAGAATTTGTGTCAGTGCACCTGGAAGAGTTACCTATTCCGTGTATTCTGAAACAACGCAAAAGAGTGTCCCGAAAAAAGTTAAGCCTTTTAAAATTACTGAAATTTATACCAAAAAAGCAATTGTTCATTATAGTAACTTTTTACAACGGCAACTAACATTACTCGATTATTCTGTGCCGGGAACACACTAGGAACTCCACATACATTTTTTTACAAGCTCACAACATATGTTTACATTTACAGTTCTCCTGATCATGTTAATATCACCGAGAAACTTCAAAGTCAGTGTTTAAAACGTTCAGTGTGGAAGCTGTGTAATTAAGAATCTGTTTGGACAGCGTGTTGTAGGAGTGTAACCCTCAGGACCAAGTTAAATAAGCCTCCTACTCAAAAAGCTCTTTTGTTACAAAACAGCAGGGTGAGTGCCTAACCCAAAGATAAACAGATAAACATTATAACTTTTGCTTCACAAATAACTTTTAGGTGTTGAAAGCTTCAGTCCCCCTACTAAACCCAGCAGGGGGGCTGGAGTCTACAGGGAAAAAAATAAAAGAAGCAAATAACTGGAGGGTGGGGGAGGACACTCAAGAATAGAAGGAATGTAAACAAACTGAGGGCCTAGCAAAACAGCCCCACCACCACTGACAGGCCCTCAGGCCTCTGAGCAACAGCCTAACCCTTTCCTCATTAGGAAGGGCTACTGACACTTCCTCCAAGGGTTGAACACTAGTGTTAAACACAGGGTTAACATATGGGCCAGCAACTATACCCAAGAGATTTGAAAACACATGTCCACGCAAATACAACATTTGCTCATAGCAGCATTGTTCGTGATAGCCAAAAAGTGGAATCAACCCAAATGTCCACCAGCTGGCGAAGAGATGAACAAAATGTGTGCACCCGTGCAGTGGAATATCGATCTACTGTAAAAAGGAATGCAGGGCCGATGCATGCTACAGCATTATGAATCTTGAAGACGTGATGCTAAGTGAAAGAAGGCAGTCACAAAAGACCACCTCTATTCTTCAATGTGAAATATCCAGAACGGGGACATCTATGGAGACAGACAGTAGATGAGTGGTTGCCAGGGACTGGAGGGTGGTAGAGAGGTAAAGTAAGGCGTTCCTTTGGGGGATGATGAAAATAATTGAAACTTAAATTTTGGTAATGGTCTCGCAACTCTGTGAATACACTAAACGCATCCATTAATTATACACTTTAAACAGGTCAGATTTTTTGGTATGTAAAATATATCTCAATTTTAAAAGAGGGGCTGTCCTGGCCAGGTTGTTCAGTTGGTTGGCGTGTCATCCCATTCACCAAAGAGGCAGCAGGCTGGATCCCTGGTCGGGGTGTGTGCAG
The DNA here is from genome assembly GCA_007922815.1 of Macrotus californicus. NCBI lineage: Eukaryota > Metazoa > Chordata > Mammalia > Chiroptera > Phyllostomidae > Macrotus > Macrotus californicus. The sequence continues at coordinate 55,927 of VMDR010004135.1, forward strand.
GGGGCGACCAATCAATGTTTCTCCCTCACATTGATATTCCTTTCTCTCTCTCTCTCCCTGCCTCTCTCTCTAAAATCAGTAAAAACATATCCTTGAGTAAGGATTTTTTTTAAACTTTAAAAAATTAAAAAGAGGGGCTGCCTCAGAAACGCCTCTCCTTCCTTGACACTTTGCAGCCCCAGCCACAAACACTTTGGTTCATTCAATGTGACCAGTTTTTTTAAATATTTGGACCAAAACGAGTTGCTTAAGACAACTTCACAACATGGCAAAAAACACTGTTACCTGGGCCTTTACACACACACACACACACACACACACACACGTATAAAACAGCAAGTGGATCTGAACCTAAATACTGAATAAGTCTACTTTTGTAATCGCCAAGAGTGGAAGGGCCTAACTGGTTCTGTTTTATTCAATCACACCTTGTACTGTGCCCAGCAGAGATTATCAGTTACTGTGCAATGAATGAGAAGTAGGACCAAGTGAAGAGAAAGCTTGTGATACAGTGGAAAGATGGAAATTTAGGAGCTGCAAGTCAGTTTCACTACTTAACAGTCATACGACCTTGGCTAAGGCCCATTTTCTGTGAATCCCAGGTTTGCCATCCATGAAATGGAGATGGCAGCTACAGGCTGCGTGAGAAGATTTAATGAAACCATGTTTGTAAAGCACCTGTTGAAAGTTATGATAGTGATAAAGGTGAGGAGAAGGAGCAGTTGGGGAGGATGGGCTGAAGAGAGTGAAGGGGGAAAGGAGAGAGGGATGGAGATTACATTCTATCAGCATGGAATAGATTTGGGGCGCAGACGAGCCTCCCCCTTAAACCACAGCATTACACCCTGTAAGACAGAATTCAAGGAAAGTGATCACAAAAGCAAATGCTACTAAGTGCCCAGGTCTCATCTTCAGTTCAATCATTAATTCATCCTTCCCACAAACATGTGTGAGTTTCCCTGTGTCAGGCACCAGGCTCGGGGTTGGTGATAGGGCAGTAGACGGAACAGACTGTGTCTGTCCTCACTGTGCTTTTGGTCTCTGGAGGGAGAATGACATTGCACCCCCCTCAAAAAAATCATGCAAACATATGTATATAATTTAAAATTACAATGCCATACAGTTAGAGTAAAGGGTGTGTGAGAGGTTATAACTGAGGGACCCAATATAAACTGGGAGTGGGGTCAAGGAAGACTTAATGAGGAAGTCATTTCATCAGTGACTAGAAGAATCAGTAGGCGTGACCATTGAATAGGAGGTGTGAGAAGAGCGATCTAGGCAGGGAACCAGCCTGTGCCAGCCCCTGGGATGGGAAAGATTCGGGTACGTTGAAGAGACAAACAGAGAAGGTCGGGGAGCTGCAGCACAGGGTGGAGGAGGGTGGGTGGGGGTCAGATCTTGCAAAGCCTCGTGGGCCTTCTATCCAAATGCTATTAGGAGGCTTTAAAGAGTTCTCAACATGGTGGCAATGTGATCTGGTTTGTTTTCTAGCTACTGTGCAGAGAATAGGAATCCAGAAAAAAGTCTTTTGGAGCTGTCTGGGCAAGAAGTGGAATAGCCTCACATTCCAAGTGACAGTGGAGACAGGAAAACAGGCAGATCACAATACATTTTAGAGGCAGGTCCTGGGACCTGACAGTGGCCTGGACATAGAAGTGATGTAAAAGGTGGCAAAGATGGGCCCAAGGCTCCTGACATGGTAGATTAGGCAGACGGATACAAACTTCAGTGAACGTTTACTGAAAGGAGCCCATGGGATAAGAAGTCATGCAGGCCCTGGCCAGTGTGGCTCGGTTGGCGCACCATCCAGGAGACCAAAAGGTTGAAGGTTCAGTCCCTGGTCAGGGCACATACGGGAAGGCAACCAATGTTTCTCTCACATCAGTGTTTCTCTCTCTCTCTCTCTCTCCCTCTCTAGTGAAAAAAATGTCCTCAGGTGAAGACAAAAAAAAAGTCAATGCAGTGGTGGTGAAGGCAAGATGAGTTTCAGTTTCAGACTCACTGAGTCTGAGGTGACCGACATTCAACCATGGATGACAGGTGGGCATTTTTACACTTTGCTCAGGATGTGTTAAGGATTCGAATCAATGAAAGTTGGTCAGGTTCCAATCTTGATAAAACGGAGGTTAACTCAGATGAAACCCTCCCTCTCTGCAGATTCTACTACATGCGAGATTGTCTTTCCCCGATGAGTCACCAAGTTGCGACTTATCTAAAGTCAAACGTGGGTTCTACTGAGTCTTTGGGTATGTTTCAAAGCTGTGAGTCAGTCAGAACTAGGTTCAGGCACATGATCACAGAAGATCCCAAAGGACAGTGCTTTAAACCGTAAGTTTCTTTCTTCCAGAAGTAACTAGTCTAGCATGACCCCACAGTCCCCAGGGGCGCCCCAGCTTCCTTCTCAGTGTCACCTCCTAGTCCAAGGCGGCTGCAGAGCTCCTTCTGGGAAGGAAGATGGGAAATGATAACAGGGAGGCCCCTCTCCGCTGAGTCAGCGCTTTTCTCAGCCTTCCTGCAAGTCTTAGACAACAGTTTTGCTTGTCCTCTCATTGGCCAGAACTTATCCACATGGCCACACACTTCCCTGCAAGGGAAAATGGTGTGTTTTATCCAGGTATACAGCCACCCTAAATGAAACCTGAATTTTCTTACAAAGAGAAAAAGGACAACCGATTTTGAGCAGGAACCTAGCAGTGTCTGCTGCAGGCGGAGTGAATGAGCCACATAAATTATAGCTGTGGCAAAACGTAAATGATATAATGAGAATATAAGATAAATCTTTGGGTGTCTCCCAAAGTATATTAGGCTGCTTTCTCTCTCACAGGCATTAAGGTGCGGGGGCAGGGGACGGGGGCGGGACGCCAAAACAGTTTAAACAAAACATGAGGGGACCACATCACTGGAAACCTGCCTGGAGAGGTAGGGCAGGCTTCTGAAGGCTTTCCCGGCTCCAGCTTCATTCAGTTCTCAGTGACGCCCTCAGCTACCCCTCGGTTGGTATTGACTTCAGCCTCCAGAAAGCTACCTACATGAGAACCACATGGCTTCCACACTTCCAGACTTACCTATAAACAATTTCCCTTCCTGTAACTACTTCAATCTGGACATCAAACTGGTTTAGAAGACTGCCGGGCCCTCTCTCACTTAGACCTGGAAGCCTGTCTCTGGACTGATCACTGAGGCAAAGGCAGGGTTAATGCCAAGCAGCGGGAGCCACTCCAGGGCCACTCTGTGAGTGAGAGTGGGGTTCATCCACCAAGATTGGAGGATGCTGTATAACAATTTGTGAACTAGTAATTTATAAAATGTAATGGTGGTGGTTGCACAACAATGTGAATGCACTGAACTATACATTTAAAACAGCTAAAAGAAGCCCTGGCTGATGTGGCTTAGTTGGTTGGAGCACCATCCAGTAAATTGAAAGGTTGCAGGTTCGATTCCTGGTCAGGGCACATGCCTAGGTTGCAGGTTCAGCCCTGGTTGGGGTACAACAGTCTATGTTATTCTCTGACATTGATGTTTCTCTCTCTCGCTCTCTCCCTTCCTCTCTCTCTCTCTAGAATTAAAAAAAAAAAAGTTAAATAGTTAAAATGCTAAATTTTATGTCATGTGTATTTTACCACAATAAAAAAGAAACAAAGTTTAGTGAAGGAAAAATGAAAGATCTTCCACTATATGTATATATCACCACTATTAGCAGTTTATAGTACATCTTTTCTTAAATTATCACAGAACAATAACTATCCAAATGTGTTTGACATTTGCATTACATCTATATCACTTAAATAATTGTTTTCTGCACAGAACACCTACTGAGACTTCCTGAACTAGCAGTCTGGGTAATGCACTTTGAGCATCCTACGCTGCAAGCACGTACACTGGATGAGCTCTACCGGGAGTCAAGCCAGAATCTCTGTATGAGAGCTACTTTTAGGTGTCAAAGTGATTGGGCAAGAGATGCCCAAAGAGCTGGCAAACATCATCTCTGGCTCTATCTGCTGAGGGTGTTTCTGGAAGAGATTAGCATATGAATCAACAGACTGAATAAAGAAGGTCATCCTCACCATTGCAAGTGGGCATCATCCAGTTCACTGAGAGCCTGAATAGAGCAAAAAGGCAGGGGAAGGGCAAATTCCCTCTCTCCTGGAGCTGGGACAGCGCAATCTTATCCTGCCCTCATGTATTGGTGCTTCTGGTTCTCCGGCTGTACACCACCGACCTTCCTGGTTCTCCAGCTTGCAAATGGCAGGTCATGGGACTTCCTGGCCTCTGTAATTCCATGCGACAACTCCTACAGTAAATATCAACCTCAATCTCTCTCTCACACACATTCATGTCCACATGAAGTAACAGTCTCCAGTCAGACAGAAAGAATGGATAAAATAATTACAAATCCAAATATTAAGAGAAAACTCAGGTTCTCTCCCTGCTGCGGAGCCAATGCACTCAAGATTCGGCTCCCCTTGAGACCCACAGATAGCCGTGGCTGAGGCAGGCATTGCAGCTGGATGTGAATGGAGGTTCATACTGCTTCACAGGAGGTATGGAAGACCGCTCTTATCCACGAGGGCCTAGCACGTACAGTTCAAGAAACAGCCAGGCCGATGGCTGGGCGCTTGCACCCACCCGTGATGAGCCTGTCGGGTTGGTGGAGGCCCTTGTGCTGAACACCAAAGAGCCTGATTAAGGCTGGTGACAACCAGAAACCGGAGGAACGGGTAGGCCTCTGTAAAACCGACAGAGAGGGGAACCCCATGAAGTGGTTGGTTGCACTTGTGTGGCAGTTAACGGCTACAGCGACAAGTCTCAGGCCAAGGGTGTCATTGAGGTGGACTTCAATGCAAGAAATGAACAAATACAAAACTTGTCTCTGGATGCGGACCCGTCCCGCAGGTCCGTGTGTGGTGGATGTTTGTCCTGTGTCTCCGGACAGATAATGAACAACGAACAAATTCACACAGACTAAAGAAATCCAGTGAAGAAAAAGGGATGGTGCAGCTACTCTCTAAGTGAGAAAGAGAGGGACAGCCTGGCCACTCTCTAAGAGAGAGAGGGGGCTCTGACCCCTGCCTGGACAGGCTTTTATTGATATTCTAGGTAGATTTACATCAAGGATGGTTCTCATTTACTATGCACAGGTTCTCTTTAGGTGGTTACTATAACAAAGGAAAGAATGTTGCTAATCACTTCAAAGGTAAAGGTCATTTGCAAATGTGAAGGGGAAAAGTGGTTGAACTGGTTACACCCAAACTTGGGAGGTTTAGCATAGATTTTAGGAAGTTACTTTAAACATATGCAGTAAACATTTGTTGCCTCGATTCAGGGTTAGGGAGCTTTTAGTAAGAGCAAGTCTCAAAGCGGCCTAGGAGCAATGCAGGCCTGATTCCCCACAGGAGACCGATCCGTGGATTTGTCTCCTGCCTGCCGAACATGCATCTGTCTGTTTTCAGAACAGAGCTGAGTTACATTCGACATTTCACGCGGATAGGTTCCCTAGAGTCTCTGGTTCTTCAAAAAAACAAAAACAGAAAGAAAAGGAAACACTCTGATGAATTCTAGGGAAGAGCTGTATGCACACCGTGCTCTAACAGTGGGATTGGGCCTATTCTGAGAGGCCAGCAAAGAACTGGCAAGTAAGCTGAGACCTGCAGGACGAGGAGTTGGTGGGCAGAACTAAAGTGCATGTGGCATGGAACGGGGAGAGACATGCGGAGGGAGCTTCGTTGGAGAACTAGTACAGGAAATTGAAAAAGGCCATGTGGCCAGAGCACCATGGGCGCTCCACACAGCCCACGCAGAGGGGGTGCGGCCTGTCCCATCTGCTCCTGCACCAGGCTTGCTTCTGTCCTCGAGAACACTGCACTGGGGGTTCAGAACTCCTGCAGGGTCCCCTGACTGTTTCTAGGGAGAGTGCACCTTTCCCAGCAACCCTAGACATTGTAACTTCTGAGTTGGAGACCCCCAAGTCGTCCTAGAACTATTCCACTTGCCTCAGGACATGTAGTCAATAAATATTGATTGGGTGGCTGGAGTGCACAGAGCACTGTGCCCAAATGCTTCGAGGACTGCTAAGGCGAGGCAGTCCCTAACTTCAAGGCGTTGCAATCTGGCGTACTCTGGCCACGAGGAAAAAGCTGACATATGGATAATTATAAAACAAAGCACCCTGCTACTTGGTCCAGCCGACCTGGCAATCTGCCAGAGAAGTGGCCGTGCTCAGTGAAGCTGGATAGGGCAATGGGCAATGGGCATGTGGGTGGGGTGAGTGTGGGAGGGGAATTTTCCAATTCTCTCACAATGGAATGAAAAGGCTCTGAAGAAATCTCGGTCTCTCATTTTTCATGTTTGCAGTTAAAAGAACCTGGCTCAAGGAGATGTGGGTCAAGGCACACAGCCAGTACCCCCCAGGCCATAACACAATCACTGCTTCCCCTGCATCCGGCTTTTGGAGAGAGACCTGGTACGGAGAAGTGGGGGTTGGGTACATCATATGTTTCAGCAGGCACTCCCACTGCCCACAGATCCCTCAGACCAATGCCGCCCTCTTCCCTATTGCATCCGGATCAACTGACCTAATCAGTGACCTTACAGTTTACTTCATCCAGATAGCAACAGATATAAAATATGTCACAAGAAAAGAGAAGAGCCCTCGAGAGTTTTTCCCAGCACCACAAATGCCCCTGGTACTATTCACAGAGAGGTTTCCACAGGATGACTGACCTCACTGGGAACTCACCCCAGCACTGAAGAGCCAATCTGCCATGAGTGAGTCATATTCTCAAAGTGCATGGGCACCTGAGCAAAATAGAAAATGAAGACAGTATGAATACTCGTGTCTTATCTTTTGACCCAGTAATTCCAGACCCAGCACTTAGTCCTAAGCGAGAAGATAATTTTTTTGATGTATATGCTTAGGGTTGTTTGTTGCAGGAGGGAAAAAAGGAAGCAATTTAACAATTGGAAATGGAACACTAAATCTGCATGTATCAACTCAGCAGACTTGTGGCTTCTTGGGCTTCAATGATCACTTTGTTTTTGTCGAAACTCAGTGTCAAACACTGGCATTTTTTTAAATTACTTTATTGTTGTTCATTTACAGCTGTCTGCATTTTCCCCCTACTACTCCCCAACCTATCCCAGCCAATCCCACCTCCCTCCCCTGCTCCCACCCTCCCCCTTGGTTATGTCCATGTGTCCTTTATAGTGTTTCCTGGAAACCCTTCCCCGCACTGTTCCCTCCCCCTTCCCCTCTGGCCATTGTTAGATTGTTCTTCATTTCAAGGTCTCTGGTTGTATTTTGTTTGCTGATTTCTTTTGTTGATTATGTTCCAGTTAAAGGTGAGATCATGTGGTATTTCTCCCTCATGGCCTGGCTTATTTCACTTAGCATAATGCTCTCTAGTTCCATCCATGCTGTTGCAAAGGGTAGGATCTCCTTCTTTCTCTCTGCTGCGTAGAATTCCATTGTGTAAATGTACCAC
>VMDR010004136.1:0-63502 GCA_007922815.1 Macrotus californicus
CATTAGTAATGACAAATAAGCATTTGAATGGGAGGTATTTACTTCCTGAGCATTTTGGGAAATTGTTTGGTTGTTTTGTTTTTGCCAAATTTAGTATCCTTCTGACTCTTCCATTTTCTTGTCCCACAATGAAAAAAAATATATATATATAATCAAAAGAGGGAAACTATCAAAAGAGGAGAAAAAAGAAGTCTACATGATCATCCCCTAATTTTCTAGAAATCATTGTCAGTAAAGCTGCTGTAGAATTCTCTCAACAAATATTGAAGAAATCAGTACCTGGAAGCTTAAGAAGAAAGTGGAAAGGCTATAATCCCAGAACAAAGGAAAGACACACTCCCAGATAACTTTGTAAATGGGAAGAAATTTAAGTACTATTATATTATACATGTAGTTGAATACATCTGAGCTGGCATTTATCTGGTATGCTCTGAAAAAAACTTTCCTGGCATTTAGAGTGAGTGTTCTTTCTGATGATTACAGCTTCCAGTTGGTTCATGTCTGTGTCTGGGCACTTATTAATTATGTTGACTATCACCTCTACTGTAAATATACCTCATAGTTTCATTGTGGAAGTTACAGTACATACTCAAGTCTGCCCCCATCTTCAACCCCCTCAAATGGGTTCTCTCCTGTCACATCAGACTGTGCTTAAACTTCAACTTCTCAGTGACCTTATGGGACCCCTTCCCCATGCAGGACAAGCAAAAGCAAAATCCTTCATATCTTCTCTTTTTTCTTGGTGAGCAATTGGTTTCTACAGGGGGACTGGCCTGGTCTCCACCTGGCCAGGCCTCTGGCCTTTGACTGACATGACCTTAGAGAGGCTCTAAATGCCCCTTCCTGATTTCAGCACTCCAACAGCCCCTAACAATGAACAGATGCATTCTGAAATAATGTGATGCTCCCAGATCCCAGCTCCATACAAGGTTCCTCCAGCATGTCTCTGTTCCTCTGAATAATTCCTTTTTGTTGTCTTGCTTCATTACCTTTCCTAACTGAAAGTGTTTTCTTGGTCACAGTTTTCATTTCCACTTTGGAATGTCTTACGAGACCAGTATCCAACTCCACCAACTTGTCCCAACTTCTTTCCAACAACTCTGATTCCACCCCACCCCGGCTGCCATTGAAATGGCCAAAGCTTAACAATTCCAGGATGTGCTGTCATTTTTTTAAGTATAGTTTATTGATTATGCTATTATAGTTGTCCAAATTTTTCTCCCCTTCATCCCCCTCCACCTTGCACCCCTCTTCCCACCAGCATTCCACCCCCCTTAGTTCATGTCCATAGGTCGTACATGTAAGTTCTTCGGCTTCTCCATTTCCTATACTATTCTTAACTTCCCCCTGTCTATCTTCTACCTACCATTTATGCTTCTTATTCCCTGTCCCTTTTCCCCCTCTGTGCCCTCCCCCTTCCCACTGATAACCCTCCATGTGATGTCCATTTCTGTGATTCTGTTCTAGTGTTTTGCTTATTTTTGGGGGGGATTTTTTTTTTAGGTTCAGTTATTGACAGTTGTGTTTGTTGTTATTTTACTGTTCATAGTTTTGATCTTTCTCTTAGATAAGTCCCTTTAACATTTCATATAATAAGGGCTTGGTGATGATGAACTCCTTTAACTTGACCTTATCTGGGAAGCATTTTATCTGCCCTTCCATTCTAAATGATAGCTTCGCTGGATAGAGTAATCTTGGATGTATGACCTTGCTTTTCATGACTTTGAATTCTTCTTTCCAGCCCCTTCTTGCCTGCAAGGTTTCTTTTGAGAAATCAGCTGATAGTCTTATGAGAACTCCTTTGTAGGTAACTGTCTCCTTTTCTCTTGCTGCTTTTAAGATTCTCTCCTTATCTTTAATCTTGGGTAATGTAATTACGACGTGTCTTGATGTGTTCTCCTTAGATCCAACTTCTTTGGGATTCTCTGAGCTTCCTGGGCTTGCATATCTATTTCCTTCATCAGATTGGGGAAGTTTTCCTTCATTATTTGTTCAAATAAGTTTTCAATTTCTTGCTCTTCCTCCCCTTCTTCTGGAACCACTATGATTCAGATGTTGGAACATTTAAAGTTGTCCTGGAGGTTCCTAAGCCTCTCCTCATTTTTTTAAATTTTTGTTTCTTCATTCTGTTCCGGTTGAATATTTATCTCTTCCTTCTATTCCAGATCTTTGAATTGAGTCTTCGTTTCCTTCCCTTCACTCTTGATTCCCTGTATATATTTTTTTATTTGACTTTGTATAACCTTCATGTCTTCCTTTATTTTGCAACTGTACTCAATCATTTCCATGGGTATCCTGAATACCAATGTTTTGAACTCTGCATCTGATAGGTTCTGTATCTCATCATCATTTAGTTCTTTTTCTGGAATTTTGATCTGCTCTTTTATTTGGGCCATATTTCCTTGTCTTAGCACACCTGTTACATTGTAAGGGGCAGAGCCTTAGACATTCACCAGGGCAGGGCAACCCACTTCACTGGGTTGTGGTGCTGTTTGTGGAGGAGGTATCTGAGAGGGAACAATGCTGCTTGTTTGGCTCTCACACCACTTTCAGTCATTTTTCTCACTTCCCACAAGTGGACTGTGCCATTTCAGATGCTGATGCCCGGGTGAGTGGGCTTGTGTACTTTCTAGAATCCCATAAGGCCCCTCCAACGGACTCTCCTATGAGACTGGGAGTTTCTCCCACTGTCACAACCCCCACATATTTTTACAGCCAGAGGTTTTGAAGCTTTCTTTTCCCGTGCTGGAACTCTGGGCTGCCCAGTCTGTCTTGCTCCCCAGTTGTTCCTGCCAGTTTATCTGCATGAAAATATGGGACAACCTAGTCCATTAGCCTCTGCCTTGTCACATGTCCTCACCACCTTGGCTTTCCATCTCCACCCCTCCTACCAGTCTGGGTGAATGTTTCTTTAATTTCTTGGTTGTTGGGTTTCCATACAGTTCAGTTTTCTGGCAGTTCTGGGTTTTTTTTTTTTTGCTTAAAGATTTTTGTTTATTTATTTTTTGAGAGAAGAGAAGGGAGGGAGAAAGAGAGGGAGAGAAGCATCAATGTGCAGTGGCTTCTTGCACACCCCCTCCTGGGGACCTGGCCTGCAACCCAGGCATGTGTTCTAGACTGAGAATCAAACCAGCGACCCTTTGGTTTGCAGGCTGGCACTCAATCCACTGAGCCACACCAGCCAGGGCTGTCTTTTGTTTTTAAATTGGTTGTTATCCTTCTTTTTGGTTGTGTGAGGATGTGAAGCGTATCTACCCATGCCTCCATGTTGGCTGGACTCTGCTGTCATTTTGTCACTAGTACCATTGCCTGCATTAGAAGTATATTAGCAGAGCCAGAACAGAGGGGCTGTGCTCATTTCTGTGAGTACACAAATAATTTGCAAGTCTTTCTTCCATCCCCTGACATTTTTAAAATAAAAGAAGTCAAATATTTGGTTTACATTTGAAGTTGGTCTAAGACATCTCCTCTAGGGCTTTCTCTGGATCTTGTTTGTGCTCTCCCTTGGGCCCTAATAAAGCTGCAGAAACAAAGTTACAAGCTCATATCTCTTTCTTCCCCTTTAGGGATTCCTTTTCCCTGCAACCTGTCTGCACATTTTGTAAATGAGATGACCCTGTGTAGTGTTTAAGCATCAGCTAAGTTAAGGGCAGTAAAGGGCTCTGTGCGTCAATATTCCACTGTATTTTCCTGGAAAACATAGCACACAGAGCTCTGAAGCCCATCGTGGTTTCAGCTGTGTTCTCTGTCTACTTCTCCACACTCCCACAGGCTCTCGCAATCTGGACGTGACAGTAGCCAGCTGTTAGAACCGGGGCAGATTTTGAACTGTGTTCGACCATCTTTTCATAAAAAAAAAAATAGTCTTCTTAATGTTTTTTTTGAGGGGAGGGAGAACTAGTACGTGTTTATTTTTAAAATTTCAAATGCTGAAAAACATCACAAAAGTAAGAGTCATATACTTTCTAACTAGCCAACATTGTCAACATTTTGTTAAGTATTTTGTAATGTCTTTGAATATTGTATTCATTTTTTATTGCTGTATAACAATTACCAAAAATGTAACAGCTCAAAACAATACAAATTTATTATCAAACAATTTTTGTGAGTCAGGAATTTGGGCAAGGTTAACTGGGTCCTTTGCTCAGGGTCTCAAAGTTTTTGCTGGGATTGTTGCCCCATCTGAGGTTCAGCACTTCTTCAGGTTCTTGGAAGAACTCAGTTCCCTGCAGCTTTAAAACTCATATAAGTGGCCAATTTCTTCAAGGCCAGCAGTATAATATCTCTGTTATTTTGAATCTCTGGCTTGTTCTGTCTCTGTCCTCTAAACCCACATTTAAAGGGCTCACCTGATTAGACCAGGCCCACCTTGGTGATCTCTTATTTAAGTCAGTCAAAGGGTTAATTACCTTAATTGCAGCTGCAAAATCCTCTTTGCCACATAAAGTAACACAATTTTAAAAGTGATATACCATTTTATTCATAGACATCAAGGGGAGAAAATTATACAAGAGTGAGGATCATTTAAAATTCTGCCTTTCATACTTATTTACATACATGATGAACATATACACTATATATGGTGTTCTGTAGTGTGATTTTCAAAAATTAATATGCCATAGGTATCTTTTTTGTCTAATAAATATAGACCTACATTTTTTATGGCTGAATAGTATTCTATTTTGAGTTTCAAATAATTAATTACATATTGGGCAATTGGGCTATTTCCAATTTTTCCTTCTTACAAATAATGAAAGGATGAATATTCTATGTACTTTCCATCACATCTGTGTGATTATCTCCTGTGTATAAATTCCAAGGACAGGGGTCCCCTAATTCAAAGGAGAAACTTTAATTTCAATGCTGTGACATACTTTCACAGGTCCCCAAGCAGTCAGTGCATGGTGCTGCTTCATTAGGGATGCTCTGCCTTCAATGAAGATTTTCTAGGTCCTTTGTACTGAAACTGCTGTATTATTAGCATCATCAAAAGGACCTCCAGAAATCACTAACTGTCACTGCAGGAAGCACATGGGAAGTAACATAAAGCAAAAATGTGTTCACTCGCCATCTCCATCATTATCTGTCTCCCATTTAATTCAACTTCATTAAATAATTCTCAGTGAAAGGGGGGCTTTGTTTTAATTTTGACACTGCTTCTTTAGGAAGAGCAATAAGAAAAGTAGATCACTTTGAGGGTTTGTAATCATTTTCACTTTAAAGGGACACTGCACATTTTGGTGGTATAATGGGAAGTCAGGCTTCAAATGAAGACTCTGAGAAAATATAAAACTTTGAATCTTAAAAAACAAACAAACAAATATACCTGCCTTGCTAGATGCCCTCACCTTTTAATCAACCATTACTTTGCGAGTGCCTCCCAAGAGCCAGCTCTGGGGCTAAGAATGTGATGGTGAACGAGACAGAGCTCCAAAGCGAATCCCTGTTCTCTGCACATGCGTGATGAAACCACAGGATGAAAGCAGAATGGCTATTAAGAATCTAGATAAAGAAGTTATAAAATAAGAATGAGCCTTCAGGAAGCATTTAGATTTCCCAACCTAGAGAGCAGGTAAATGGAATTCGGAAAAGTCTGTAATCATTAGCCTCTTTCATGGGGGAGCCTGAAATATAAAAGACAAGTATGTGTACCCGGAAATACTTAACATCTAGCCAAAAGGGAACCCTCTTGGAATGAGTGGCCCAGAATACACTCTCCCTGGTCATTGCTGAACAGAGAACAGCAGGATGGAAAAAAGCCCCATGGCTCCCTCTGCTCAGAGCCATGCTGGAAGCCCAGCCATTGCCTTTTTGTGTGTTGACCAAGACCCAGCCCCTGGAACTCTTAGGCAGTGGGTGAGGTAGACAGCTCATAGTTCTGTCTGTCTCTCTCACTGCCTACAAGTTCCTGACCCTCTTATTAAACTCTTCTGCCCTTAGATAAGGTCTCAGTCATAGGTTAAAGTGGAAGATACCGTGAATAAATAGTTAGATATCATGATGAGAGAAAACAAAGTTTTCCCCACCTCCTGGTCATTGGACAAGAAATATTATCCTCACATAAAAGTTTTTACCTGAGATCTTAAATGCAAAGCTTGTTTATCTTGTTCAAAGCTTAACTTTGCCCAAGATATTTCAATTTAAATAAGGAGATTCTGGGGCATATTAATGTAGAGTGGTAGTACATTGGTGAAAGCCAGGGTTGGTAAACACCACGTATTGTGTAGGAAGCAGGACTGTGTCCATTTGGGATTGCAAATGTTTCATTGCTGTGTTTTCTCCATCTCTCTGCCTGGTGGTATGAATTCCACCATTCTAAAAGGAGGCTAGCAGTCACTGTTTAATACGGTGACCTTTCTTCCAGCTTCAGAGCAAAGATAGAGGCTCTCAAGTGGGAACCAACTTCATGTTCCTGCCTGAACACCTCTGTACCCTGATTCTGATCTACATCTGCACCTCCCTCCCCCACAGACAGTACCTTGCTCCCCACACCTGTCCATGGTGCTGCTCTTGATCTCTTGCATCCTTGGTATTGGAGCTTCCTTTCATTCCATCTCTCTTTATTCCCACTCCTTCCAGACTGGTTTTTTTCCCCTCTACAAGCTGACAGTCTCTCCTAATGTAAAATAATCTAAACGATTTTCCCTGCAAAGCATTTTTCTAGCCATTGTCCTATCTTCTCTTTCCTTCACAGTCTAGATCACTCTTAGGGGAGAAATCTACACTGCATCTCTCCCCTTCACTCACTCTTTCTCTTGCTGTTCCCCTACTGTCCTCCGTCATCCATAAAGATGCCAGGGACTTCTTCTTCATCCAAACCTGAATGTCACACACGTATTTCAAAATGCCTCTTGGGTTTTATCTCCTGGATTTTCCACAGACACTCAAGTTCATCATGTCCAAAATAAACCTGTCACCCGCCCAACACTGACTCCTTCAACATAAACCTTGTTCCGTTCCTCCTTCATTCAGTTTTCATAAGTGTAAAAAGTCCTCCTCAACTCATCTGGTTTCCTCACATCTCTGTAACCTCCAGTGGCTCCTCTCCCTCTCCACCATGATGACCACCTCTATATTGAACATATTTTTGATCCATTGCAACTATTTGTAGCATTTAGGAGCAGGGGTAACTTGGCTCAATCTCTCATATTGCCTGTTCACACACCTCTCACAAATACAGAATTGCAAATTTAATTTTCCCAAGAATAAAGCCCAAATATTTAATTGAGGATAAAATGGTCTCACTACCTACCTCATCTTTACCTGCAGCATAACTCAGACCTGGGAGTTCTATTACAAACTAGCTGTGTGACCTCAGGCAAGAGTCTTAACCTCTCTGTGCTTCAGTTTTCTTCCTCGTAAACTGGGGAAAATAACAGTGCCCTTCTGATAGGGCACTAGAAACATCCAATGAGTTAATGTACAGAAAGCTTTTAGAATGATGCCTGGCACACATTAAGTGTTACATGCACTTGTCAGCAGTGTGATTTACTGCCCACCCTCACCCATCAACCTCTTCTCTCATGCACACAAATATGCAGAAAAAAGCTAGCCTCCAGGCACAGCCACAGCACATGTTTCCCCAAATGCACTGTGGCTCTATTTCATGCTTTCACAACTTTGTTCTTACTCTGTTTGTTGACCTGTGAAAGTCCCACTTACTTTTCAGGACTCAGTTCAAATATCACTTCTGCTGTGAAGTCTTTGCTTATGCCCTGAGAATTTCCCACTGAGACCTATTGCACCCCAGATGAATTTCCACTGTAGTATGCATCACATCAATTATTTTTAAAAGTCTGAGAGTTACCATTTTTGAGCACTTATCACATGCCAGACGTAGAGCGCTATACATATATTAACTTGTTTAAGCCTCATGGCAAACTTATGAAACGTTTGAACAATTGGTTTAAGTTTGCCATTTCTCCTAGACTCTGAAGCTCTTTATGGGCAAAAACCTACGTCTTGATCTTAACTGAATCTCCAGTACCCAGCATGGTGTCTGACACATAATGGGTGCATAGTTAAATAAACACCTCTGAAGTGAGCCAAAGTTGAGCTGTACTGAGACAGATGGGAACATGCACAAATTAATGATGCTGAAGGGCGTTTAGGAAAAGGGTAGTCAGTGGTTGGACTTGAAGTTCATCAGTGCTATCAGCAAAGACTGCTGCAACTACTTTACCTCCCGTTAAATTGTTATTACTACATGAATATTTTCTGTAGTTTTCTGTAGTGTAGATGGGTTCATGTGCTCTCATTTGTTTCTGTAGTGTCATACAATTTCAGGTCTTTCTGAGGATGTAGTAATACAATTCACGATGACATTTTGTTCCATGCTCTTGCCTCCAGGGTCACTTGCAAAGTTGTGACAAGTTTTGCATGGCCCTCAGCTCATGGGTTATCCACCTTGATAAAGGGTAAAGGGACACTCACCCCGACAACCTTTCCTTCTTGCTGAAGAGCAAATGGAAATTTGCCACAATTATAGTCAGAAGTTAATGTTATAGTTTCCATGGCAATGGTCTAAACCTGTAAACACAGGCATTTTATTGCTTAATTGTTACAATGGATGTGCTTTAAAAACCTAATATGCATAAATATAAAAGAAATGCAAAGATGTATGTATTTTGTTTTCAATTAACTTTTTCCTATTCCTTTAGCATGTAGTATGTTCTGTTTCATTAGGCAGCAGAGAATAATTAATATCAAAACTGTTTAATGTGCTAATTAGAATATCTCTGGGGAGACTTGAAACTGAGATTAGCTGGAAAAGAGCATTGTCCAGCCATGTGAGTGCCCCTAGGGGTACCAATGGGATTGGATCTGCCCAGCAAACTCAAGTCTAGAGCCCAGGATATTTCTGGGAGTCCTTAATTAGTTTAACCCATTCCAATAATTAGTAGATGGTATATTCGCAGGATTGTGGTCACTTTTTAATTTTTGGAGCATTGAATGTGATGGGAAATTGGTTCTCACTGGAGTGGTGTTTTCCAAGGAACTACCACTGCTGGAATGAAGCCTGGATGACAAGGCCTGATCTACCTGTCGGATTTGGAGGTTGGCAAGCTGTGGACAGCACCCCCCAGGAAAACAGTGACGGTAAATCTGCATCCTTCCCAAGGGAGCTATTTAACTGCTGATCTTCATTTTGCTTTTATGATTGCCCTTGATGTGTGGGAAACACTCCCAATGGGAACCAACCTCGAAAATGTGCTTCCTGTATCCACAGTAGTAACTACCTGCCAATCAGGGTTAATTTCATTTCTTTTTTTTTCTTTTTCTGTTTTTTTTCTATTGTTGTTCTATTACAGTTGTCCCAATTTTCCCCTGTTGCTCTCCTCTGCCCTGCCCATCTCCCATTCCCACAGTCAATCCCCAAGCTATTATTATCCATGTCCATGGACCATTTATACATGTTCTTTAGCTTAATTTCATTTCAATAGTTGGCTGTACCCTGATTACTTTATAACTTTTAGGAAAAAAAGCATAAGACTTAACATTCATAATTCATCTACTCCTGCTTTGATAAGCAGTTTTCAAGACAGGAGAAAAAATATCTGTGTAAGCACTTTTCCTAGGCTATAAAACATACTTCCACCCTCCCTGGTATACAGTGGTAAGAAACAAGGCAGTAGAGAAGTAAAGGAAGGATTCAAAAAGTTTGTATTTTCCCAGAATCTCTAATCTCTAATTTCCCTAATCTCTTTTTATTTTATGTGGTTTCTTTCAAACCTGAGTGTCACCTAACTTGCAAACCACACTAAGCAAAGAATAGCAGTATGACTCCCCCACCAGACTTTAATAAAACCACATCATAAGCCTCTATTTATCTTTAATATGATGATGAAAGGCAATGGCCTGGGAACATTATGTTTATTTCCTCAGGTTGATGTGAGATATTGGTGTGTGCATATGTATACAAGTACATATATATAAACATTCATTACATACTTATTAAAAAACTTAGTGGATTTAAGGGAGAAAGTTCAATACTTTCTGGTGTTCTGGGTTATACAGGGTGGTGAAAAAGTAGGTTTACAGTTGTTTATATGGAAAATTATAATACTATAATTAATAAATAATAAAAGAATAACCTCTGTGTTTTGCATACTATCAACTGTAAACCTACTTTTGCCTCACCCTATATCATGAAGAGACTTTAGAGATGATTAATAGCCATAAATCTCTTATTAACTAGAGACAGCTAGTTACAATTTTAAAACTTTGTAAATAAACACGGTCCTATGGACTTTTTCAGTGTATATTGGGCATTGGTCAATGTGTGTGATTAGTGTCCAAATTCTCTTGGCAGGTGTTCTCAATGTCCAAAACACAAAATGAACAACAACACATCCCCCAAGGACACATCATGATTTCCAACATTCCAGATGCCAACTGCAAAAGCATATAAATGTGATGTTACCCAACAGCATGGCACCCACACTTGAGTATGTGTTTGTAGGTGGAAGAATAGACACAGGACCAATAATTCCCTGCATTTTTTCATGGTTTCAAATTTTGCTTTGAGAAGACATTTCCAACAAAACAATCTTGATTACACACATTGGTCTTCCACCCTCCCTGACATGGAAAGCACTAGGCTAAATCAATGATGAACCTGAGGAACACTTGCCTCTGAGGAGCCACCTCAGTGCTATGCCCTGTCCTGAATGTGGACAGACTTGAAGACACAAACTCATCCTATTTTCCTCTGTGTGGTGCAGGGATGTACCGGTGTGGCCCAGCCTCTGTTCAAGCCATTAAGCATGGTCATGTTTGCTTCCAGTTTGATGCACCCTTCGTTTTTGCAGAGGTAAGTGGGAAGCTGAGGAAAGTGCTGCTTTCCTCCTGGACCTCTTAACACCTCAAAGAGTAAGATACTGAGTTTTTTTTCTTCTAAATTTCCCAGGTATGTGGCATATGCTTTGTGCTTACAAAGTTAACTAGACATCATTCCAACCTCCAGGCTATTAATTCTAAATGCAATTCTTAGCTAACATTATTCTTTCCTGGATGTTTTGAGAATATTTTTCCCTCAAAAGCAATTGCTTTACTAACCACAACACTCTATGACTAGAATGAGTAAATGTCTATTATTAACATGCATCAGGCACTGTGCTGTGGGGAATTCAGGGACCTATGTCCTTAAGAAATTCAATTCTTGATAGGGGGTGGAGTACATAAACACATCAAAAGTTAAATAATAATACAAGAGATGTTATGGAACTAACTGTCAGATGGGCAACTTAGGTGATAAATGATCTGCATTTATGCATACAGATTCATTAACTGAGAAATATGGGCCAGGAACTGAAATAGGGGAGCAAAGGCCATAAGACCATGTCTCGGGTAGGAGGGTGACACAGGGACAGGCAGTAATGACACCTTGGTGATAGCCACAGTAAGATGAGCAGAGTGTTGCCAGAGCCTGTATGAAGTGTCCAGATGCTGACTGCAGGAATTAGTGCCTGAGCTGAGTCTTGTTAGGTGATTAGTGGTTATTAGGGCAAAGGGGGTAAGAAAGAAGCCAAAGGAAAGAAAGAATTTCAGACAAGGAGGATGACTTGAGCATCCAAATGGTGTGTGGGAGACATACAAAGCTATCTGAAGCTCACAAAAAAATGATGCATCAATGGGTGTCAACAGATGACAGCTGAAGGAAGTAGATATGAGGGACTTAGGTCCTGAGAAGTGGAAACTCCGTCCTGTAAATAAGAGCATTACCACAGGGGAGAAATGTGAGATTTGTGGAGCACGGACTGGATGGGAATGTCATTGAGGTGGGGAGACCAGCTAGAAGGCTGTGACGTGACTCCATGCCAGAGAGGACTGGACAAATGGCGATCGAGGGCAAAGGAGGAAGCAAGATTGGGAAATGTTCAGGAAGTACAAAAGGCATAAATATTTAAACAGCAAAATCAGAAATGTGAGATACACAAAATGAACAGCGTTTCTTCCACTGTGTCTCCCATTACAGTTTCTAGAAGCCTTGGGAGAACAAGCATATCGTACTTGAAATTTTATTTCCTCAATTTTGCCTTGGGATTTGAAGATTTATCTAAACCTCCCAGTTGCCATCTAATAGTTTATGATGCTATGAGAACCTCTTAATAGAAAATCACTCCAAAATCCACAAAGCTTTGTTTTTATACTTTTCTTATGCTTTATTGCTGCAAAGAGGGAGAGAGGAAGGAACCTCCCTCCAAGAGCAAATTGCCTAATAGTTGTTAAAGCAAACATTTTTGCTATTATTAAATATAGATTGGGGTGTTTTGAATGCCATCAGGGTTTGCAGATTATAATCACTCCACTCATCGTTGCAGACTTGTCTGGCAGAGTGTACAGTCTGTTGCTCTGGTACAGGCTGAGCTCCAGGGCTGAGTCATTTATAAGAGATGTTTGAGCTGTTGAAAAGGGTATGAAGAATCTTTTCTCAATGGTACCTAAAGTAGGACATCACGGGGGGCGTCTCATGACTCAAGCTTCAGACTGCGTCCTCTCTTCCCATTCTCGCTTCCTGGCTGCATAAGCTTGCCTCTCACTACTTACCCCAGGTGGGTCAGCTGGATTCTGCCTTTTCTTGTCTCTCGGCATGCTTTCTTGGTCATTCCTTACTCATTTCCGGCCCAGAGCAAGCATCATGTTTATTGATGTCTTTGCTCTTGTCAGGAACTTGGTCTTCTTTAGTGAAGCAGAACCCCAAACAAGAGTGGTTATGCATAGAGAGCATCTTACCTCTGTCCCTTTCCCTCTCCTCCTCCATTTTGGAAATGTATCCTGATTATTTAGATTGTTTTCAGGGCTTGAAAGTTACTTCTCCCCTCCTCCCTTCTCATGCCCTTGGTGCAGGAGAGAGTTTCTCAGTTCTGGAGGGCCATCTGCCTTTTCTCTCCCCAACTCATGGTGCCCTCAGGCTCCCAAAGATGTAACAAGGGAGCAGAGTGGTCCTAAAAGTCTGGAGTCATCTTTTGAATCACCATGTTCATTAAGCTCTCAGGAATTGCTGCTTCTCTTCTAGCTTAGCTTCTTCTGATTGGATCTGTTGTCTCCTTCACACCATCCCGCTTCAAACTCACACACACATGTACACATATACACATGCAAACACACATGTGCATGCAACACACATGCACACAACACACTGTTCCTGTCTTCCCTCTGGGCACTGAGCTGGTTTTTGCAGTGGTGATGACTGGTTCCTGAGGACCACAGGAACCACCCTGTGGCTCCAGAAGCTCCACCTTCCCAAGCTCTGGGCCATCAGTTCTCCGTGTCCAACCTGTGCAGTTGCTTCTCTGCAGACTCTTTATTCTCAATTCAAAGTTGCTTATATTGTGACCACTTATTAGATGCAGCCCATTTTGGCACCATTTTTCTGACCTAACATTATTCATCCATTCAGTTAAATAACATAAAACTTGGAAGTCATCTTGGCTTCTTTTCTTAATCTTCCTCGGGCATCTTGCCAAAAATACCTTAAAAATTGTCATTTATCAACTATGTCTATGATGGTTGATCATTACCCTTTGAGCTATGCAAAGCACTGAGCCCTGTGAAGTTGCCTGATAGTCTATCTCCCTCCTCCTCTTACCCCTTTTTCTGTCTATTCTCCACAAATCAGCCAGAATTTTATTTTCAAAATGTAAATAAAAACTTGTCACTACCCTGCTCCAACCTCTAATAGATTCCCACCACCCTCAAAATAAAATTGAACATAAATCTTTACAAGATTTGCTGTGATCTGGCCCCTGGCTTTCCCTTCACTCCCACCCCTTGCTCATTTCCCTCCAGTTATACTGACCTTCTTACTCTTCTGAAAATTTCCAAACATGCTCTTGTTTTAGAGTCTTTACCCATACTGTTCCTTTTGCTGTGAAAGCTCTTTCCTATTGTATGTTAGGGGAATGTTCTTTTCCCTCACTGTATTCTGGTTCAAGTCACCTCCCAAAGAGGCCTTCACTCACCCCACCCTCCTCTGTTGTTTTTAATCTTTCTATCCTGCCTTAGAAGTGATTGTATTTCTTTCTGTATTCTCATCGTTGAAAGTGAGTTCTGGCACATAGTAGTCATGAATAAATACTTGTTGGATGAATGAATGAATCAAGCAAGCAAGCAAGCAAACAAAACTGACCTGAGTACTCTGCTAAAAATGGTGTCTCAGAGAGATAGGGACCAGATGACACCCTTCCCCCTCACCCAGCACTGGTGGGAGAAGAGGCCCATGGGGCCTGGCAGCATGGCTGCTACAGTCTTCAGGAACGGTAACGGTGAGCACAGAGCAGACATAGGGCAGTTGGACCCAGGCAGGTACACACTGCCTCTATGTGTCCTCGGAGGACCACCACTTTATCTGCACAGCTTATGAGCTGTGTAGTTATCTCTATCTGGGAACAAATGAACAAGGAAAACTCTGTCCTGGGTTCAGGAAAGTCTCTATCCTTGGTGGGGAAGAGTGTAGCTTCTGTCAGCAGTGGGCATATGTTTTCATTCCAAGAACACAAGCAGAAGTTTGCAGAGAGGCTCCTCTAGCCTTCCACCCTGGCCCACCTTCACTGAGTCCCCGGGGCCTGCACCTCAGCAGAGGCTGTGTGGGAAGTGCCTGTGTCTGACCAGGAGGCAAAGGTGTAGTATGCTGAAAATAGCACCAGATTTCAGGTTGGGATGCCTAGGCGCTGCCTGACCATAGGCCCTTCAGATATATGGATAGGACTAGATGACAGGTGGCAAACACAAGGCCCTCCACCTTGTTTTATCTGGCCCAGCACCTTGTTTCTACCCAGCGGCAGCGCCGAACTCTTGTTTAACTGTTAAGGAGTAGTTACATTTATATAGTCCTAAAATTACATTCGGCCCTTTGAAGGCAACTGCAAGGCTGATGTGGCCCCCGGTGAAAATGAGTTTGACACCCCTGGACTAGATAAGATGAAG
The DNA here is from genome assembly GCA_007922815.1 of Macrotus californicus. Classification (NCBI taxonomy): domain Eukaryota; kingdom Metazoa; phylum Chordata; class Mammalia; order Chiroptera; family Phyllostomidae; genus Macrotus; species Macrotus californicus. Next base: position 14,929 of record VMDR010004136.1, read on the forward strand.
ACTTCTTTCCATTCAAAAGAAATTGGCCTTAAACATAAGTTTTCACAAGTAGTACTGATCTACCTACCAGCCCTACAAGGATAATATTATTAAGCCCAGAGACACTCACTAACTTGCTTAAAGTTGCACAGCCTTTATTCAATATTTTTTCCAGCATCCCCTGCACTTATGACTATTCTACTGTAGACATGCAATTGGTTTTGGGTGGGGACCTATCATTGCTGCTTTTTAAGCACCTCTGTGACTCTAATGTGTGATCGGGATGGAGAGCCACTAGTGTAATGGCTGAAATTGAAAATAAAAGCTTGTGGGTGTCATGTTGATTGGATAGAATACTTCCTGTTCCCCCACCCCCAACATATGCATGCAAAACCCATTTCTTATGTGTTTCTTCGCTCCTCTCTCCACAAGAGACAGTGCTGTTGGACTGCCCTGAGATTTTCACTTACATAAATGTCCTAAGCTGTGCCCAAGGGGAGATAAGGATTTAGCCACTTTCATATTTAGCCTTGTCTCCCTGGATAACTGTAAACTATTATAAAGGCTGTTATTAAGAAGATATTTGTCATTATTGTTGCTATAATTTGCAAGTGAAGGGGGAGCTCTTTGTGCTTGCATGGCCTGTCCCAGAGGAAAAGGCAAAGCTCTCAGGAAGCTCATTTAAAGATTTCTTAACTTTCTTTTCTTTTTTTCAAAATGACAAACGTTTCTTAGGGGTCTGCTCTGTCATCTTACGTCCTGGTTCCTGATTTCACATTTCAGTCTTTCAGGTTCTATGGCTAGTGCCACAGAGCCCAGAGACTCTGCTGAGGAGCAAGGTCACCATTTTTCTCCCAAGCAGGGAAACAGTTCACCATGCACGGTGATGCTCATGGTCCTGCAGGGTACTGTGGGAGAGGCCATGAGCTGTGAAGGTCAGGGAATGTGCTAGGGGCAGATCTGGGGTCAGAGTCAGGGAACAGGCAATGAGCCAGCCCAGGGTTTGCACCTCTTCTCTACCAGCTCTCGGGCATGGGTCCACACTTTGCTGACCTTCTGAGTCTTGGTGGCCACATCTGTAAAACTGGGATAATAATGCAAACCTCACAGGATTGTTGTAGGGGTTAAATTAAATAATTTTAAAATGTCTCTGAAACATCATGGGTACTTAACAAATGTTAGCTACTTACTTTCTCATTAGTAGAATCAAATTTTATGTGAATTCAAAATATTTTGTGAGAAAGTAGAGACTTTAAACCTCTTTAACCTCAGCTTTAAAACATAAGACTAGATCTATCGTCAAGTTTTCCCATTAGATTTTTACTCCATTTTGAAATTTATAAGTCATGCTCACCTAAATCCGATCTAACTCAGTCCTAAAATGTTTCTATAAAATTGGCAAGACAAGTATAACTATTCTCATTTTATAGAAGCAGAGACTGAAGGTCATAGAGAATAAGGTAACTTTGTGAAAGTACACATGCAAAATCAGAATTCAAGTATTTTACAGCTAATCTGGCGTGCCTTTTGAATATGTTATTCAGAATGTTTACAGGTACTGGTCCCTCTGTGTGTTGTAGACTTCCTTCTTTCTGTTTTATACTTTAATTATTTTTAGCTTTTTGGGGGGCATAACTGATCATTTTAAATTGCATACATTTAACATATGCATCTGTGATGCCATCACCACAACCAAGGTACTACACATATCCATCACTTCAAAAAAAATGTCCTTGTGTTCTTTTGTGAGTTTTATGTTTGTTTGTTTGTTAGTCTATTTGTTTTTTGGTAAGAACACTTAACATGAGATCCTTTAGTTCGCTAACTTCTATGCATCTTTCAGATTTAAACTTGGCTGTTACTCCCTAGACCCCAACCTGTCCTGCCCCGCCCCAAGAGCCCCCATGGTATCTTAGATATTCCCTTGCAAGGTGCTCATTGTATGTATTGCAGGGGTTCTCTGGCTTGGGTGTCCAATAGAATTATCTTGGACATTTTTTTAAAAGGTAATAGATTTAGAGTCCCATCTAAGACCTCCTTGACCAGAAATCTTTTTTTTTTTTTTTTAATTCCCCCAGGTGATTCAGATACACAAGATATTTCTTACTAGAGTATAAACTCTCTAAGTGACTGAATTTATGTTGTTCATCTATGTCATTAGGACTCTAGTACCTTAAAAAATATCTGGCAATACTAATAAATAATTTGTTATTTTTATTATTGATAATATTTATGAGTGTTTGCTTTATGCCAGACACTATGATAAGTAATTTGCATGTGTTTCTTTCAGTTAATTCTTTGAACTATACTGAGGAAGGACCTATTTTTGTCCTTTTAAAAAGAGGAGGAAACTGAGGCTTGGAGGGGATTGGAAAATATTTAGTAAATACATTAGAGACTATTTTCAGCTGAAGAACCTGATATAGCAGTGCAATTTGTGTTTCCTACCTGCTTCCACACTAATATATGGAACACAAGGAAGTGATTTTAAACACTATAATAAGTGATTCTGGGGGAATCAGTCTTCAGGCACGGATATAGATATTGTCTCTCAAATGCAGAGTGATGAGACAGAACCTTGGAAGAGGGTCAGCCAGCATGACCCCAAGATGTTATTTCCAAGTCCCACGGATAGCATGATTTAGTTGCTGAATCATCAGAAAGTTGCCCGAATTCTGTCTGGATAGTCTAATATTATTTTTCAATAAAAATGCTTTTGGCTGCAAGTAACAATTAAAATGACTTAAATGCTAGGAGTTTAAATTTAATTTTTCTCATGTAAGAAAGCCTCAAGGTTGAAAGGTTAGCGTATGTTTTACAAACTTCAGTAAAGCCTTGACTGCGGGGATCATGGAAAGCTCTGGGTTGCTCTGAAAGAAAGGGGCACACTTCAGCACTGGAGTATCCTGATGGGAACAGAATGGTTTTCTACAGGCAAAGGTGTCAGACAGATGTGCAGTTTATCTCCCTATTGTTTAGTCTATACACAGAACATATATGAAACACTCAGAGCGAGGAGGAGTGAACATTGGTGGCAGAAATAATAACTTGAGACACGCAGATGGCACTACCTTGCTGGCAGAAAGTAGCAATGATTCGAAATGACTTCTGATGAAAGTGAAAGGGGAAAGTGCCAAAGCAGGACTATATTTGAACATCAAGAAGACAAAAATCATTACTACAGAAGAAATATGTAGCTTTAACATAAACAATGAAGACAATGAAATTGTTAAAGATTTTGCTTATCTTGGTTCAGTCATCAATACAGATGAAGACTGCAGCCAAGGAATCAAAAGGAGACAGAGATTTAAAGGGCAGCAATAAAAGGATTAGGAAAGATCACCAAGAACAAAGGTGTGCCATTAGAAACCAAGGTTAAGATTATCCACACCCTTGTATTTCCAATTAATATGCATGGATGCAGAAGTTTGACAGCAAAGAAAGCTAATAGGGAAAAAATTATTTATTTGAAATTCAGTATTGGAGGAGAGCTCTGTGGATACGCCGGACAAGCAGAAAAATGAACAAGTGGACTCTAGAGTAAATTAAGCCTGAAACATCACTGGCAGCAAAAATGACAAAACTGAAGCTGTCCTACTTCAGGATAGCGTGAGAAGATGGGGGTTTTTTGAAAAAGACAGTTACACTGGGAAAAACAGAAGGAAGTGGGAAAAGAGGGAGACCTAGTGGGAGATGGGCTACATCAAAGAAGTCATAGGCATGAGTCTACAGGAGCTGAGCAGGGCTGTTGATGATAAGACATTGTGGACATCACTCATTCATAGAGTCACCAGGAGTCGGAAGTGACTCACTGGTGTGTAATGTACTCAAGAGATCCTGAAGTAGGTAGTCCCAAGGTTGGCTTAGCCATTTAGCAGCATTGTGAAGCCTTCCAATACTTCTATGCTTCTACTCTATTGTCTTTGTACTGTTGGCAATGTTGCTCTTCACTGTCTCAGGATGGCTAAAATAGCTCCATGCGTCACTTCACTTCACATGAAAACATTCAAAAACAGGAAAAGAAAGGCAAACTCTCCCAACTCCTCTCCTTTTGTAAAAAAGAAAAATCTTTCCCAGAAGCCACCCAAAAGATTTTCTCTTTTTCCTAAAAGAACATCACATAGCCACTGCTAACTTAAAAGAAGCCTGGAAAAGATAGTAATATACATGGAATTTTCAGCTCTCTCTTAGGAGGTGAAATTTACCAGCAAGAAAAGGCTGGTGGGGAGGGAAATAGTCACTGATATTTAGGCAACTGATAGTCCCAGCCCTAAATATTCTTAATTTAAAATACCTGATCAATAATCTAGCCTAGACTCTTTTTCAGAATAGTTTTAAAGTGAGTTTAGCCCCGTAGATTCAATGTTGTTGAAGAAACATGTCAGTTCTAAGGATTTTAGTTGACTATACCATTGAGAGAGATTTCGGTAACAAAGACATTTGATGATGGCTAATGCTTTTTTTCCCCATTTTTAGGTCAACAGTGATCTTGTCTACATTACAGCGAAGAAAGATGGCACTCATGTAGTGGAAGCTGTCGATACCACCCACGTTGGAAAATTAATTGTGACAAAACAAGTTGGAGGAGATGGCGTGAAGGACATTACTGATACCTACAAATTCCAAGAAGGTAATTTATTATAATTGAACGACAATTTCTTTGCGCCTGTCCATTTAGTACTTACCCACAGTCCCTCCCAGCTGTGTTCCAGAGGATGCACTGGTGTTTACAGCATATAGGAGTCAGAGCAGAAGTATAAACTCTCATGAGTGAAAGACACATCACACCCACAATTTTTCATTGTAGTTTCATTTGTATGTTTGCTGAGCTGAATCCCCCTTCACATGACTCGTCAAAATGATTTGATTTTAAGTCATATCTATTTTAACAGCATATGGAATATAGGAAAGAACAAAAATAATTTTAAATGATCCTATTAGAAAATATTGTATAACTAATGTAATTTTAGTTCAATAATATAAATTTAAATAACAATTCACATCTGTTTTAGTGCTTCATACACTATTCTTATATACATTGTTCCATTGAATTATCATGGAAATCCCTCGAGGAAGATAATGCAATATTAACAGGACAGTACAATCTTACTAATTCAGGCCAATTAAGTTATAAACTAGTGACAAGGTGGTTTTGTTAACTTTTTTTGTGCAGAATGTCTTAAATGGAGCTGTTGAGTTCAATTCTCTCTTAATGACTCCTGATTGCCTACTCTATACCTGGGATTACGTTTAGTGCTGGGGATCATTTTGGTGAGCAGGATCCAATTTCAGATCCTGACTAAGTGATAGGATCATTATGCAGAGGGAGATTTGATAAAAAGAAGGGCACTCAGTCTAGCCAGCAGATGCAGAAAAAGCAAAGCGGGGTGAGAGAAATCACAGACCATAGCTAAAGAAAGCTGGTAAGGGGCTCCCAGGCAGTGGGAACATGGCCAAAGCATGGAGGTGTGAAGCACCTGGTGTGCTCAGGATCCTGCAGGTATTACTGAAGCATCAAGCTCAGAGTGTTCAGTAGCTGAAGACAAAGCTGCCCAAGGTCAATAGCAGACAAGAGGGGAAGTAGCTTAGGGGTCTTGGTAGAGATTTTGGAGTATATTTTTTAGATGATTCACCATCAGAATTCTTAGGAGTAGTATTTATTTTAGTAAATGTTTAAAAATGATAAATAATTAGCATATATCTAAATATTCATCAGTATTCCTGAAATGCTAAGGAGTACAGAATTTGTTTTAAATATTTTAGACACTCTTTGTGTTCTTATTTACAAAAGCAATTTGCACTATAAAGAAGTTTGCTGAACTAAGAACTCTTGTGCATAGTATTAGAAATTCAAAAATTCTGTCACTGACCTAGTGAATTGTTGCTATATTTCTAAAATCATTCATCCTTCTTTTCTCTTGGTTATCATTTATTGTACAACATAAATACAAAAGTTTTTTTTTTGGCTTTTTTTTAAAAAGAGGGAGAAATAATTAATTTGAAGGCATAGCAATAGAAACAATTCAAAAAAATATTTTTGTCCTAAAAAAATATAAGCATGATAAAATAAACCAAACAAGCAATGTTCACTTGTTATAGGGTTACAGGCAAAAAGGTTTGGAAAGGAAAAAGAAAAATGCATAAAAAAAGGTAAAAGAAACCAACTGCAACATTCGTTCCTTCGTGCATTTGTTCAACAACTTGCCATTACCCACCCCCATGTTTTCAACACCGGGTACAAATGGAGACATGAAGATCCCTGCTTTCCCATCTAGCTGGAGAGACCAGAGGAAGCAAACCATCACCAAATTGTGGGATGGGTGTCCTGAAAAGGGGGTGGACAGATGCTATAGGACACAGAGAAGGGAGCTGCAAGCCAGGCTCAGGGATCCTGGAGGACTTTTCGTGATGGGCTCACTGAGATGGAAAGACAGACAAAAATTGGCTAGGTGAAGCGCGGGGAAGGAGCTCTCCAGGAAGAGGCAGCAGGACAGATTTGTGGATAAACTCCCCTAGGGCAGAAGAAGTCCTGGCCAGACAAGAGAACAAGACGTAGGCCTACAGGGAGCCATCCAAGCCATCAGCTGTCTCGTCTAAATCACACAGCAGCATGGCATTAGCTGTCAGCTACAGAGGGACAGTGAAGTCCAAATAAGGGTCAGATGTCAAGAAAGGAAGGACCCAAAGGCAGTCTACAAAAAGGAGCCTGGCCAAGAGTGGACACCAGATAAAAACAAATAAAATGTGCCAGTTTTGAATGTGGAAAACATTTGTAATCCAGGCCTCCAGAGTTTGGCAAGATGCCAAAGCTCAGATAGGTGGACTGAGTGGGGGTCTGGTTTAAAGCAAAATAGTCCCTAAATTTGCATAGATAGTTGTAAGACACACCCATCCCACTTCTGGGCCAGAGTTTGATCCCAAGTAGATGGACGAGTAGCTTCTTAATCATAGATGGCATATGCATTTCAGATTCTAGCTTTGGGAATGGCCGAGTGGAGTACTGTTTAGAGAAGGATGCTGAGACTGCTCTCCATGTAGTGGAAGAGTGAGTGATAACTGATGTCTGCCGTGGGCATCCAGAAAGGGCTGCCAGCTTTTGTGGCCACGCACTGGCCACACTGATTCTCACCATTGAATCTCTCATATAAATTCTTTATCCACAAACTCTCAGTGAGGCCACTAAAATCTGGCAATGAGTAGAAACATAAAGAAATTATTACCAGATTTAGGAATTTACTATTTTAATTAACTAAATTGTGTAGAGATCATTTTTCACTTTGATGAACTAAAGCGTTATATAAATTTTATACCTTTTATACTATAAAACTTTGAAAACTAGAATCCTTAAAACTTGTTCTGTGACAATGTATCTTCTTTATGATGGTATCTGGATCCCGTTTCCTCACTGCTTCATCAGTGATTCCTTCTGTCACTTGTATTTTTATCTCTCCCGTGTGAGCTCCTTCCCATTAGAATTTCAGCAGGTTCAAGTGCCACCTATGTTTAAAAAAAATATACAAATTCTCTTTCAACAGTATATCCCCCACCAGATATGCCTGAGCTTTCTTCCTTCTCGCCTCCATAGGCAGGTGTCTTGGGAGAGCTACCCACACCCGGCATCCTGTCATGTTCCTTTTCCTTCTATTTCTTGCCTCTCTCACCCTGAGATCTACTACAGCCTATCCTTGAAGTTTCTCAAGATCACTGAGACCACCAGGTTGCCCTGTGGAATAATCGTTTTGTAGACTTCAGCTTGCCTGACCTTCCTACACCTGTTGATGCAATTGCTCCCTCCCAAGTCTTGAAACTCTCTATTTTCTTTGTTTCCATGATACAAATGTCTCCTGCTGCCATTCCAACCTGCTTGGTTCTTTTTTCTATCTCCTTCTGATTCGAAGCTCCCCTTTTTCCTACTCCCTCTGAATTTTACTTCACTCAAAGCTCCCATCCTTGGGTTCCATCTCACCTCCTTTACATTCTTTCTGTACACATCCAAATAAACACTGATCACTCCCAGGTAGCTCACTCCAGTTTAGACTTCACTTCTCAGCTCCACATTTACCTGCATGTCCCCCAGAAACCTGAACCTGAACCTTCCCAGATGTCACCTCTTCCATTCCCTCCCCTACCCCCAGATCTATTTCTCCTCCACTCCCTACCCCAGTGAAGAGACCCAGGATCCAACCAAATTTAGCAATTTGAGAATCAGACAAGCAGCAAATCTTCCAAATGCCCCCTCTGAAATAGCTGAAATCCATCTGCCCCTCTTTCCCTCCATGCCCACTCTCTGAGAATTAACTGGTATTGTGTGCAGAAAGCCCTTATCATGGTGGTCACATCTAGGAAGGTCCAATAAAAGTAAGTCTCTGCTGCTGCTGGTACTTTTATTATTTCTACCATAACACTACTACTAGCTTGGGCTAGGATGTTTTTTCTCCTGGAAACCTGCCACAGCTTCCCAGTTCTACCTGTCCCCCTTATGCTCTTTCTGCACTGCTGCCAAAGTGACATATTTAAAATGTAAATCTGAGCCTGGTAATGCACTACTTAAAAGCCCTCATTCTCTTCAGCCACCTCCAGGGCATTGCAATCAGAGCTTGGCCAAGCCTCTGCTCTCTGCCTTTTGACCCCCTCAGGGCCCCTCCTAACCACGCCCACAGGTATCATAAGCTGCAACCAGGTAGCTGCTGACAGTTCTCTAGCAAGCCAGGCTCCCACTTGCCTCCAGGCCTTTGTTCTCACTGTGGAGGGAAAACCCCTTGGAGAAGCCTTCCTCGCCCCCAGGTGCTGTTGAGTCTCTCCCTGTTTCTGGCATCACACAGAAACATCTGTCCCAGCATCTGTGATAGAGGCAGGTCTGCTGATCCCTCTTCATTGGCTCCCTGGACCCCTAAGGGAACTGCTGTGCTTCCCACCTGAGCAAAGTGCCTGGGCATTATAAGTACTCAACTCACATGAAATAATCAAATAAGTGGTAACGCAGGTGGCACTTCACAGGTGAGCTTAATTGAACATCAAATGTCCTAAAGTGGACTATTTAGTATCTACTATAAAGATGAAAGTTTTGTGTCTGGATTAAAGCAAAGGGCTTCGCCAAACCTCAACCCTTCAGAGCCGCTGCCAGGCTGGGTCCTGGGTCCTGAGGACACAAAGCTTGCATTATAACAGAGGAAATAATGCCGTATAGTGACATGTACAGGCAAAGGGCAATAAAATCAGGTAATATGTAAGTGAGAGATGAGAGGACTGGGGCTGGTGACATATTACACAGGGTAATGGAAGGGAGGGCACTCTGAGAAGGTGACATCTCAGCTAAGACCCAAACAATGAGAAGAGGCTTCATCAAACAAAAGGCATCCCTTGCATCCCAGTTAACAGAAAGATGTCTGTGTCCTTGCTCCTGGAGGCCACAGACGGATATCAGAAAATGTAATCTGGCTTTAGATCATACTCTCATAGCACCAAGCTCATGGCCTGAATTACTCGAAACATCAGAGCACAAAGCCCAACTTCAGAGTGGCAGGAACTTCTGCCAGGTTCTGGGAAACCCTGCACCGTTGCCTGCTTCTTGGACCTGTGCTTTCTGCAACATCCCAGCCTGCCTCTGCCTGGCACTTCCTGCTCACAGGGGCAGGCTAGTCCCCAGAAGGAAGCTAGAGGTTCCCCCATCCATGACACGACAAGCTGTAAAGTCTCTCATAGTCCTACAAGCCTTCCCTGGCCCCCTGGCCCCCTCCCCTCATCCCACCCAGCTCAGCCTCTCTCCCCAAAGTAGGCACCTCTCTATTCACCCCCTGCGTTTTGCCTAAATGCACATTTGGTATCCATCCAAAGCAATAGCCGCTAATGCTCTTTCTCACAGAGCTATTTGCCAGATGCGTTCTGCTAAAATACTTTACTGCACTTTCCTTGTCACAGCCCCTCCTTCCCTCTATTACTATCTCCCCCCTATTGATCCGTAAACATGTGCTCTAGCCAATCTTTGTCCTAGACCAATGGTTTCAGGCACATTCTGACAGTCTTTTTTAAAGATTTTATTTATTTATTTTTAGAGAGAGGGGAAGAGAGGGAGAAATTGAAGGAGTGAAATGCTGATGTGCAAAGAGAACATAGATCACTTGCCCCTCATACACCCCCAGCTGGGGCCCAAATCCACAGTCCAGGCATGTGCCCTGGCCAGGAATTGAACCAGCCACCCTTTACTCTGTGGGACTTTGCCCAACCAGCTGAGGACCATTCTGGCTGTCTTGACAATCAGAGAAATTGTTAGTGCACATGCACACACAAATACACATTTTCCATTGTTTGCAAAACCTGCTGGTGTTTTCTCCGTCTTTGTAAAGTACTAGTAGCTGTCAATTCTTATGCATGCACGACCTTAAATCCACCTAACAACTCTATGGTGTTGGCTCCCTTGTTCTACAAACCAGGAAACTGATGGTAATAATAGTGCCTGTCTTGTAGAGTTGTTCTGAGGATTAAATGAGATAATATGCAATATGTACTTACCACAATGCCCATCACAGAGTCAGCTGCCAATGGTAGTTATTATTATTTATTGACTTCTTCATCTCTACTGCATTTTATTATAAACTAAGTAAAGCGACAATATCTTAAAATTAACATAATTATAAAAGCCAGCATTTTTATACTGAAGTGTTTTTTTGTTTTTGCTAGCTACTCCCATGACTACTTTTTACAGGCCAAAAAGTGTGCCTCTCTGGCTTACACAATGCACTAAGACGTACCCAACGGTACTAGGATGGTACAGAGACTAGCGACAATTCCTCCACACTTCCTCAACCCCTGTCCCCCAAGGCCAAGCATTTTGTCCCATATTCTGTAAGGAATGTTTGCCCAGCTTGGACTCAGGAGCAGCAAACTCAGGCCTAACTTGTGCCTGTACTTCTCACTTCCTCACCTGTAGAAAAGCTATTTATTCCCTCCTCCAGAGTTCACCCCTACTCCTCCTCTCCCTGCCTTCACCTCAACCACCACCTTTGAAACCCTACAAAAGACCTATTCCTAGAAACAGCCCACCTGTCTCAACAGTACCACCACGCCAATAGGCATCCCTCAAAAAAAAAAGTGTTCAGTGTCAGATAAGTTTGGGAAATCTTGAAAAACAAGTCTCCCTCCTGTAGGGCTCAATCTCAGAACCTTTCCTGGGCTATTGGACATTGTGAACACCCAGGAGGCACTAGAGAACCCAGTACTCCCCAAGGGAACTTAACCTAGAGCCCTTTTTCAGGGATGGCTTATGAACGGTTTGCTAGATCATAGTCTGCGGTGCAGTGCACTCTTTGGAAAATGGTGATCTCTGTACTCTGTTGGAAGCAAATGACAACAGAGGAAGGAGTGGAGGGCAAGATGAGAGCTGCCCAGGGTCAGCTCAGCAGGAGCCAATGGGACAGGCCTAAATGGAAAAAGAGATGGGAAGACAGGTCTTGTTGGGGAGATGCAGGAATAGTAGAAAATTCATAATGGAGAACAAGGAATGGCCAGATGTGACTATTGTCAATGTCTTTGCTAAGAGATTCCCAAATTCTAGCTACCTGGCTAGGACTTGGGGAGGGAAGTAAATTGATACAATAGTTTGAGGAGAGTTAGATTTTTGCAGTTCTACTGCTGAACACTGGAGAAACAATTGTTAGAGCAAGTCCCTTAGCAACCCCTGCCAGATTGGCCCTGGGAATGCCACCTGACTCCACAACCAGGGCAGGTCATGACTCTCTGGGAAGTTGATTTGGCTGAATTTGTAACATAGGAAAAATTTTGACACCTGCCTCAAGGGAAGGTGTGTGGCTTATAGAGGAAATGCAACAGGTACAGCACACAGGGTGTCTATTACTGCAACTTTCTCTTTGATGGGATGCATTTCTTTTCCCCTGTCATTATCTCTCCATCCTTCCTAGGTCAAAAAGAAGAGAGACTGGCCCTTGAAACTGCCTTGATGTATGGGGTTAAAAAGCCCCTCAACACAGAAGGCATCGTGAAGTCAAGGTCTGACGTGGACATGGACTTTGAAGTGGAAAATGCCGTGCTGGGAAAAGACTTCAAGCTCACCATCACCTTCCAGAACAACAGCCCCAGCACTTACACCATCTCTGCCTATCTCTCAGGCAACATCATCTTCTACACTGGGGTCTCCAAGGAGGAATTCAAGAAGGAAACATTCGATGTGACTCTGGATCCCTTGTCCTGTAAGCTAATCAGGGGTGCTGTTCTCTGTAGGTTTTGTCATCTGCTTCTCTGTCTGGCTCAGTGCTGATACCCTCTAATAACTTTCTGCTGAAGTTCAAGTTCTTCCCCAGAATTCAGGAGTGGGAACCACATGGGAGAACCAACCTCTTTTAGAGAGGCCTCACCTTTCATCTTCATGTCTCATGCATAGAAGTGAACACTGAAATTTTCAAAGCCTAGAGTCAGCGCCATGAGTCATGAAAATTAAATATAACTTAACTTCTTGCTACTCAAAGTGTGGGTTGAGGACCTGAAGCATCAGCATCCCTAGGGAGCTAGTTAGAAATGCAGACTCTCAGGCCCCACCCAGACCTGTCAAATCAGGATCTGCATTTGAACAAGATACCAAGGGTATTGAGTTCACAAGAAAGTAGGTAAAGAACACACCCCAGAAAGCAGGTCTCCTGGTGCTGCCTCTTTCCCCAAGTCAGGTTTTGTGGGGCTTCCCAGAAGGAATGATGGGTATTGCTTTACAATTCAGAAGGCAGGGAGATATAAGCTCTGCATAAAGGCTGTTTCTGAAAATTGATCTGTCTGATATATAAGGACAGAAGAGAGCCCACCCTTGGGAGAAGAGGTGGGAGGCTCAGGATGTCCTGTCCAGGAGCCTCTGAGGGGCTTTGCTCTCTCTGCCATCTCTCGGGGGACTCTTTATGATCCTTGATCCCTTCTAGCCTCCCCTGTATACATGGCCCTCCAAAGTATCTTCACTCTAAAAATCGAGAATATTTTGGGCAGGATTGGGATTCACACAATGCAGCTTGCACTGGGAATTGCAATTTCAATCAATCTCATTTCCCGGGGTCCTAGTATTTAGTGGGCACAACAGATGGGCACACAACTGGCAAAATGAGTCAAGTGGTAGAAACTGGTCTCCAGGCAGAGCATGTCAAGTCAGACAGAGCAGGTTGGAAAGGACCTGAACACTTCCGGATACCAGACTGTTGTTGACCTGATGCGTGGCACTGAAAAAGAAAAGAAAAGAAAAAAAGGAAAGGTATATGAATAATAAGTTTTACAAAGCAGAGGACCAAATCATGTCTCTATGGTGTTCAGGCTTTCTGGATTTGGTGTCTGTTCCAAGCCACAGTGAGTTCAGAAAGATACTCCTAGGAAAAAATGGGAAACTATTCCTAAAACTCCTAACTCTAAGAAACCTATCCAAACTTGAAGGAAGCAATGTGCCCTAGCTTCAGTAATATGGTTTTAACAACTAGGAAATCAATCACCATGTTATTTTCTTTGGAAACTGGAAGACCCAGCACTTTTCCTATCCCTAGGGATTAGAAAGGAATTCTTAGAGAAAAGAGCAGTCGGTAAAGGACTCAGGAGCAGAACGGTCATTGCAATTGTTCAGCGCAGGAAGCCACAGTGAGTCTGGAATCAGCCAAATCTGGATTTGAGGTGTGACTATGTCACCTACTAGCTATGTGTACTTAGGCAAGCTACTTTAGTAATGTGAGCTCACGCTCCTCATCTGTACATGGAAGCAATACCCCCCACATCACAGGGTTGTTGATTCATTCCTCAAACCTTTATTTTATGCTCACAAGTCCAGTTCTGCTTTGTGCTGGAGCCAAATCAATGAACAAGACAGAAGTGCCCACTACCCTCATGGAGTTTGTGGTCTCCTATGGTGGGTGGAGCTCAACAATAAACAATCAGACAAGCGAATCTGTAGTGTTGTTGGGCTGTAGTAGGGAAATAAAAGCAGGGTAATGGAGATAGGAAGTGGTGGTGGAGATGTGGTGTTTGGGGAAGAAACCATTTAAGAGAAACCTGAAAGAAGGGTAGGAGTAAACCATCCATTCAGGAGAAACCATAAATGCAAAGACCCTGAGGCCCAGCATGTCTGATGTGCTCAATGAGCACCAAGGAGATCAGAGTCAGGAGCAAAACTGGCAAGTGGAGAGTGGTGGGTACAGGCCATGAGAAGAGCTGTAGGCCCTTACGGACTTTGGTATTGTTTCCAGGTGACCTGGAGAACCATTAGGGGGTTCAGAGCAGAAGTATGGCATGACTCAGATTTTGAAAGATCACTCTGGCTGCTGTGTTGAGAATAGGCTCTGGGAAGTAGGGCAAAAGCTTAAGACTAGTTAGGATGCTATTGCAACAGTTTAGTGAGAGATGGTGGGGTAGCAAGGGAAGAAGTGAGAACTGGTCAGATGTTCTAAAGGTAGAGCCCACTGGAGTGGTTGACCATTGGCTGTGTGGTGTGAGAGGAGAGTGTGGAGGAAACTAAATGAGATAAATATGTGTGAAACGCTTCACACATGGCAGGCTCTCAGTAAATGTTAATTTTCAACATGCTTACATTTTGGGAAACTGAGACTGAAGTCATGTTCAAGGTCACACACAGTAAGTAGAGGCAAAGTGGATTACAGAAGGCAGATCCCATTCAGGCAATGACAGTGAGCCAACTTGCTCTAACCTTGGGCCCTACGTGAGCCAGTTTCCTTACTCGTGCCCGTGTTACCTGGAGTCCAGCTGCCCCTCCCTCCACTGAACAGGGAACTATATGCCCCCCTTTTTCCACCTCACAAAAGCCTCATCTCTCAATCTCCTTCTTCTCTCCCTAATCAAATAAATGAGTGAGCTCATGTGAGTTAGTGGGCTAGAGTGATATTAGCCCTCTCAGTCACTGCTCTGGGGACAGCTGACCAAACCTAAGCCAGACTCAGTATTAACACTGGTCCCACCCACTCGGCCACCCCAAGGCTTGTCTTGAATAACTTGAAGGGAGGTGGAAACTATTTCTTGCTTTACCCTACAAGTAGGTGGCATTAACTGCATGCAACAAACAGCATACTGCAATCTAAAATAAATTGCACATTACTGCAAAGTGTCACATGATTCTAGACCTTGATTTAGCAGGTCAGAGCACTTTCCTAGGAGGCTGTTTTGCAAAGAAAGTTTCCCAAGTAGAATGGGAGGCATACTTTCCAGATTGATGATTAAAGAAAATGTGTGGGCTAGAATCAGCTTGGAAAACTTGAATAACTTAAACCTCCCAGTACCTTCAAAGGTGCTATCATTTCCACATGGCTATATTTAGTTTTCTTTGCTTTTTGGAAAAGAGATGAGGCAGCTCCAGTCTGTGTCTCCCTTGGCTTTCCCCAGACACCGTAAATGATATTGGCAGGATCCCAGCTCCACCACTCATAGAATGAAAATCTATTCTTCTTTCTCTTGCCATGTTTAATAAACTTTATCTAGAACAATTTCTTGTGTGGTGGCAAGATACAGCACTTACATAATGTACTATTTCAGGCGTGCTGTTCTCTTGGGCTGGAAGCACAGCCCAGTTTCCCTGGTGCTATGAGAGAATGCTCTGCCTCAGAGATAAAGGGGTCCTGATGCCAACACTGTAAACATAGTGAGACCCTTTGTAAAGATTGATGGAAAGAAGTCAGGCATATCTCACAAACCTTTAGGAACCCAGTGATCAGACACAATCCTCTAGAAATGGCTAGGGGAGGCCCCTATTTTATTATTGCTGGAGGTATCTAGAGGCAAAATGCACATTCTTCAAGGCCTGTTATTTTGCCACCCTGTTTGTCCAGATCTGGGGAAGTGAAAAGCAAGCCCCATGTACTGATCTGATATTGTATCAAACTGAGGGACAGAGTCTTATTCATCTGGACAGTTAATTGATGGGGGAGCCATGGAGGACACAGGGTTCAGGCTCAGGCCCAAAAATGGTGGTATAATTGGGTCATTCAAAAACACAGAATTCAAGGGCCAAGATCAAGGCCAGTTCATAGATTCAAATGGCTGGCTCTGATTGGAATAGGACTGCCCCAGAAATCAATCCAACTTGTTTAGTACCTGCCTGGGAGGGGGCGATACCTTCTAATAGCTGCATAACCTAGGGCAGGGTTTCTCAGCAGAGGCACCACCTGCACTCCAGGCTGTGATTCTTGTGGAGGCTATCCTGTGCAGTGTAGCAGTTTAGCAGCAACCTTGGCCTCTACAGCTAGAAGCCAGTAGCAACCCTCAGTTCTGACAACCAAAAATGTCTCCACATTGCCAAACATCCCCTGGGGGTGGGAGAGGGGAATTGACCCCGGTTGACAACCACTGGTCTAGGATGACCAGCCTTTCCCGTTTGCCTGGAATTGAGTAGGCTCTAGGGCACAGAACTTTTCTTTTTAAAACTGACTGTCCTAAGTCCTCCCTAACTCTGCTCAAACTCTGCCACTTCTGCTGCTAAAACCTCTTGTCTCTGGGAGCTTTTCAAACCTTCATACCCATCATCTGGGCATCTTAATCAAGAGCAGAGCCTGATCCAGTAGGTGGGGTAGGGATGGAGAACCTGCATCTCTACAAGCCCCCCGGGTGATGGAGGTCTGCTGGGGTGGAGACCACACCCGGAGCAGCGGGGACCTGGATTGGAAAGGACATCCTTTCTGCTTGCACCACGGCTTTTTCAGGGCTGATTCCATGGGGAACCTGTGGTGGTTGGAGCACTGCTTCTCCGCCCCCAGTTGCATGCTAGAGTTTGCATCAGCACTTAAAACGATGCCCAGCACCAACCCACGAGATTCCAATTTAATTGGTCTGGGGTGGGATCCAACAGGATGATTGAGATGTGGAGCCAAGATTGAGAACTCTTCAGTCAAGAGGCCTGGAGGTGGTCACAGCACCAGCTCATTCGTGAGGAGCTTTGAATCAGGGACTGATTCACCCTCACCTGTGAGCCAGCCAGTCAGGAGGCTCCCCTGTGCCCTGGAGCTGCCTCCACACAGCGTCCTTCCTGGTTATGGGGGCCGCTGCTCTTTATGGAGGGCTGTAAGGAACTACACTCCACACTTGAAACTATCAATCATGGGAGTTACTTCCTTCAGTAACTTTTGCAAAAAGGAGGAACCTTTGGCAAAGGGCAGACGTTGGGCAGGGAAGCAGTGGTGGAGACATTCAACTCCACGAACGCTTGCAGAGCCTGTGCTCTGTGCGTGGGAGTGGGGGTGTGAGCCACCATTTCCCTGCTGGGCAGCTGGCTGACAATGTCACACTAACATGTGACTGTGGTTCTGACCATGTAGGTAGCAGCAGGTGAGGCACTGTGGCCCGAGTTCGGCCTGCAGAAGGACTGCCCTTTGCTCTCTAGAATCCTGAGCTGTGGGACAGGGGACTGATAGAGAAAGTGGGTGATGTGGCCAAACTGAACCTCATTGCTATGGCCAGAGCCACAAGATGGAATCCCCGTCCTTAGCCTGGTGATGAACCAAGGGAGCCAGGACCACTGCTCATCCTCCAGTGTCATCCCAAATGCTAAACTCAGTGACTTGAGGAAACAACCTATTGGCACAGATGTCTTTTAAGTGGCAAATAGGAGAAGGGGTGAGAAGAAGTTGAATGCCCATGGTGAAAACTGGTTTCAACAGCTTCTTTCTCTTAAATAGAAAAACAATGTCAGATTGGGCAGAAGAAGCTGGAAAGAAAATGTGGAGCACTACACGGGAATAAAGGGTTTAGGTAATTGACAGTCTTGCTCCAGCGTGGCCCATGGCCTGCATGAGATGTTTCTTACTGCATGAGGGGTGGGCATATGGAATGGTGTCCTTGAACTTCACTGCCTCACATCAGCTATCTTGAGATTGTTCCTGCCCACATCAAAGCAGCTGCAGTTAAAACCCTTTGGTCCTTGATTTTAAACATGGCATTCTATTTTACAACAGCAAAAGCACTGTTTGGAAAATTCGACACATTTTCGCTAATAAGACTATACTGAATATTAAATTTCCAACACATTCTTTCTTTGCCCAGAAGCAGGAGAGCTTATCCCTGATTGACTCCTTGTTCCATCTGCCCCTCCCTCACCTTTGCTGTGTTTCTGGTGGGTGCTGTGCTAATGTGGGAAAGATGGAGGCGCTTGGAAAAAGTGAAGTAGATCCCATCTCAGGTCTTGACACCCAACATGTTTGTCTCCCTCTGCCAGTCAAGAAAAAGGAGGTGCTGGTCAGAGCCGGCGAGTACATGGGCCAGCTGCTGGAGCAAGCGACCCTGCACTTCTTTGTCACGGCTCGTGTCAATGATACTGGAGATATTCTGGCCAAGCAGAAGTCCACTGTGCTGACGATCCCCAAGATCATCATCAAGGTCAGTTTTAGCGTCTTGGACAAGAGAGAATGGCAAGGTTGTTGATTATTTATTCAGGCTTACTGTGTTTTCTTTGTGTGTGTGTGTGTGTGTGTGTGTGTGTGTGTGTGTGTGTATGTCCTGCTCCAAAAAAATAAAAGTGGAGCTAGGATCCTCCTGTTCTTTGAAAGAAGTAAACCACCCTATATATAGACACACATATATAACACTTTTTCTCTCCTCTCCAGATTTAAATATATAAATCTGGCTGCAGATATAAATATAGCCTGTAGGTATAAAAACACATGTAAAGGAAGATAAAGATGTGTCATGGATACACAAACTTAGAACTCACTGCTTCCAGCACAAAGTGGGTCAGGCATGGCACAAAATGCAAACTGCTTGGACCATCCTCCACCTGCGTTTTGGACAATACTATTATTCACTGAGATGTAATTGTGTACAGTAGAATGCACAAAGTGAAATGTCAGCTTGATGACAATGACTTCTTACACACGTACACACCTTGCAACCACCAGCGAGATGAAGATGCAGCGGACTTTCAACACCCTGGGAAGTTCCCTCCTGCCTTTTCCTGTGAATAACCTCTGCCCCATTTACCAAGATAACCACTTTTCTGACTCTTGTCATTGTGGGTTTTTTGGTTTGTTTTCCTGTTTTGTTTTGGTTTTTGGTTTTTGGCTCGCTTGGCTAGGAGTTTTAACCTTGTCTCCCCATTTATCACCAGAAATCTCTGCCCAGGTGGCTCAAAGGGACTTGGCAGAGGAGGGCTGAATATGGTAGCCCGTTAGCTCCCGCATCTCAGGAGCACTGGCAGCATCGTGGCCACATCCCTGATACACCTTTCTCTCCTGTGAGCAGAAACCAGGCCTCTAGCAGGTCCTTGGGGTGTGGCATCTCCTGCCAGCCTTATCTAGGGCTCAGAGACCTTCCCAAGTCACAGGAGAACATTCTTCTTGAAGTGATTAAGAGTGATTAGCACAGATCCTAAGCTGCATTCCTCTAAAACAATAGCCAAATCAAAGTTTTTTAAAAATTCTCATATTTTAAATGCCCTAGAGCTGGGGGCATGGGGCAACAAGGGGAGGGAGAGGGAGTTAGGCCTTGTGTCTTATGAATGATTTTCTGTGAATCATTTGTAAAATTAATCATTCACTGCTGTTAAGAGAATTCACTCACTTCATTTTGAGTAGCATTCAGGATGGCAGCTTTTGTTGCCTCTCGTGCCACTTGAGGACTCTCATACAATAAGTCACCCTAGGACAAGGCTCATTCAAGCACAGACATGTAGTGCCCACTGAGGACAAGAACCCCAGGCCCCCCATTTCTAGAAAGCCTTACGTCATCATCTCTGTTTGGTTTTTTCACCCCAGTCGCCCCCAACAGGCCCATGTGAGCACCACACGCACAAGAGGCCTGAGGAGACAAAAATAAGGATGTGCAGCGTCTGCGGGCAGAATAGGAAACATGCGAAATGGAGAAGCAGTATGGGCATTCCTCCAGAGGGGCCACTAATCTGTGAAAACATGAATTCAATAGCGTGAGGCACTGGGTACTATAAGCAGGGTGCCTACAGCTCCCAAATGGGCAGGCTGCCCTCCTGGCCTGCTGGCCCTGGGACATGAGGGCAGTGAGCTGCAGGCCTCTCCATTATCCCCTCCCACTGTCCTCCATGGACTCACCCTGGGAAGCTTTCCCAGCAGAGGCAAGGCTTGCACGCTCTCCCCACCTATGCACGACCGGCTGTCCCTGTGAAAGGCTCAGGAGAGAGCCCACCAAGCTGTGCATTGCTCACGCCATGGCACAGAATGGAATTGAATTGCACTGCTGATAGTAAACTGGATGTATAAAAGAAACTAGTAACTTTCATCCTTTAGACATTATTAATTTGAAGGATTACTCGTTAATTATCTGTTTGGTTTACTTAAATTGCAGTTTAATTCCCCAGGGGCAGAATCAACAAAATACCTTCTCCAACAAGTTGCATGAGATGGGCAGGGAGGGTGCACTTTTTAAAAAGTTGTGTTTTTGTTTTGTCTTTAATTAGCATTAAGGTGTCAGGGATGCTTTTCCTGGAGGAAACTTACTTAGAGGTAGAACTGTTTGATGAGGACTCAAGCATGGGGGAAATGAAAGTTCTGGCTTCTGTCCGGTGCCCAGATTGTTCAGGAAAGGAGGCAGGAGGCAGCCTCACATAAACCGCCCCTTAACCACTAACTCCATTAACCATATTAACCTCAAGAACAAACTAAATCCAAGCAGGGGAAGAGGTGTCTCTGGGAAAAGCACCTCACACCCTGATTCCAGAAACTCCGGCTAATGGAGCAGGGACCTGATTAGCCTACTGGAGAAATAAAATACAGTCATGGCATCCAGATGGCAGCCTTCATCCTGAGAGTGACTGAGGGAGAAAGAAGACATCCAGAAAAGAAGGGAGGGGAGGGGGAGGGGAGAAAGAGAGGGGAAAGGAAGAGAGGAAAGAGGAGAGAATAGCAGAGGGAAGGAAAAAGGGAAGGGGGAAGGAGAGAAGAGAAAGAAAATGTTACATTGAAGTATTATACAAGAGACCTTACATAGAGGAGTCAAATTAATTGAATAAAACAGGAGCTGGGGAGGGAGCTAAATGCAGTGAAAGCACAAAAAAAGTGCAATGGCTCAGCGGTCCAGAATTGCCTAGGACACTTCCCCAAAATTCTAGGAAAATGCTAGAAATCCTTGTCAATCTCTTTGAGCCTGACATGGGTCCACAGCTGGCCGAACCTCTCAAGGTCTCTACAATGAATGTGCCACGCACAGGGAACATGACATGAAAACCAAAGGGTGAGGGGGACATTACCCTCCTGTCTGTCCTTAGCTCTTGGGCAGGAGAAGGGGACAGAGCAGCACATGGTGATGACAATGATAGCAGCTATGAATTAGTGTGCTCTGTATTATACTTCTCTTGCATTATCTTACTTAATACTCAATGCCATCTTACAAGGTGGATATGACTATAATCCACATTTTACAGATGAGAAAGCTGAGGCCCAGAAAGGGTAGTCCCCTGTAGCACAGTGTTCAAAACATGGGCTTTAGGACCAAACTATCTGAGTTCATAGCCTGTTTTCTCAACATAACTGTGACCCTGGACACAGCACTTGATCTCTCTTAGCATCTTTTTCTCACCTGTGAAAAAGAGATAATGGCAATACTTCACAGGGTTGTTGTGAGTATATAATGAGTTAAGGGCTTAACTCACAGTAAGTGCCATGTGTATGTTGGTCGTTGTTACGACTGTCATTATTACTATTCATAAGCAACTCACCTGTGATCACGTGCCTAATAAAAGAATGAGTGACGCTTCTAACCCAGGTCCTTCTGACTTGAAAGTCTCTATGGATAACCACCAGGCTACATTGCTTTTACACTGGAGCTTTCACAGAAAGTGGAAGATGGTGACTGCCTTCACAAAAGCTTCTGTGTTTTTCAAGGGAGGAAGATCGCGTGAGTCAGGTTGAAGTAGGGTATCAAAACTAAAGGCTGTAAAGCAGTAGATGATCCTCAATGAAGGGACAGCATTTCAAGCAATAGAGATGGATGGAGAGATAACTCCAGATCCTAGGCAATAATCTAATCAATGACAAGGAGAAAGGTGGACAGCAGAAGTGGGAAGCAACTAGATGCCTGCTTTGGCCAGCGTTGAGGCTGGAGGCAGGGGACTAATGGTGAGAAACCTAGAAAGGCAGCTTGGGGCCATTAGAGGGTGAGCCTAAAGCTTTCGGATGAGAGCTTTATAATTCAGTCTATGAACAGAGGCTTCAGTGAAGGTTCTAGAGCCTAAATGTAACATTATTGTCAACTCTGCCCTCCCAAGAGTCAGCACTTCTTTTCTTTCTCCCTTCTCCTCGAAGACTTTGTCCAAATCATTGTCTTATTCTGGGAGTCCTGAGCTTAGCCTTGGGACCAGAGTTACCTGGCAAGCTTGCAGCTGTTCTTAACTAGCTCCCTTTTCAGAGCAAACAGAGCCAACCTGGAACAATATTGAGCGTACCTGTCTGAATCCACAGGTGGGATTCAGACAGCTGTCAACCAAAGCAGTAGTCCAGTGAACAGGTACTTACACCCTTATAAACTCAGTCTTAGACGGCATTCTTCCCCATGATGATAAGTTAACTATTCCCACCACCCACCATGCATGAGTCAGTGTATGATCTTCATGTGGAAAATGGCTGGGAGAGGCATTCATTAAACTTTAATGAGCACACATTTCTTTTTCCATGCTATCAAAATATTTTGATGAGAAAAGTATATTTTATTAAAATCAGACATAGAATTTTTCTCTGCCTTCGCATGTGTTGATAGTTGTAAGATGCTTTAAGTCAAAAAAGACTCTTCAGCATTTTAATTTTTAATGAACAGCTATTTTTTGGAAAGGATAAAGGCACTGGGGGGAATTCAGCTGGTCTCCAGGCTACAGACTGGTTTGCCTGGAACCTGTGGTGTGTGATACGGGAATAGCATTCTCGGGGGTTTCTCCCACTTATGTTCTCATCCACGTCCGCTAGATCAAGATCACCAGCAGGGACACCTGCAGCCCCTTCCGTAGAGATGCAGAGTAACATGGTGACTTAGAGATGGCTGCAGTCAGACCACCTGGATTCATAATCCTGCTGGGCTGCTTTGGGCTAATTACTCAACCATGTCAGAAGTAAAGTGGGTCCAATAATAGTACTGACCTCATTGGGTTTCTGGGAGGGATCTCTGAAATAATTCACATACAGAGCTTAGTACAACACCTTGATCATAGTAAGTACTAATGAAGACCAGTGTCTTTTAGCTTCCACCACACATATCTAGCCTCCACTTTATTTTTCATCTCCTTCTTCCTTCTCCTCTGTCCCTCCCCTCCTTTCTCCTCTCTCTCTCTCTCTCTCTCTCTCTCTCATAAACACACATCCTCTCTCTCTGAACTTCAGTGTCCCCTTTTGCAAAATGCTCATCCCACTAATAAATATACTACTACTACTACTATTGATTACAATCACATATAAAATACAAAGTTTTTGTGAGTTAACATCTATAATGTCTGTGAGAAGGCTTAGCCCATGCCAGGACCTGATAGTTGCTGATGAAAGTTTCCTCCCTCCCTCTCTAGGCCCATCTATCCCACAGTCACACCCTGAGAACTGTTTAGAGCAGCATGTGGCCCTCTGGCCTAAAGTGAAGGTAATATTCACCTGGTGGCATTGAATCTGAATCTGACTGCTGGGTGTTGAGTGTGTGCATTGTTCCCTCACGTGAGGGGAGCCAGTCTTCAAGAGCCTGGAGGAAGGCTGTGCGGAAAGAGAGCAGAGGCTTTTGCATGTGCCTCAGATGGCCTCCGTTTAGTACCTGGGAAATAAACTCTTCCAAGTGCCGCTCTAAAGCAGCTCAGGTGCCATGACCTTGGTAGTAGTATCCTGTGAAACAAGTCCTGCAGCCTTTGTAGAACATCACGAAATGCCAGCAGCTCATTTTCTCATGTGAGCAAGGAGCAGTTTTGCTAAGAGAAAATATAACAACGTCATATGTGTATAATATTAAAAATTACAACCATGAACACACAGGCGCCTCCAAGTTTTAAAAAATTATTTTGAACTTTTAAAATGAGAAACATTAACTGTTTCTAAGATTTTTTTTAACATGTGTTTTAACATGCCTCTCTGACTTTCCCACCCCTAGGGTGAGCACAGTCCCCGCAAGTGTAAATGTTGGCCTAAAGTGGCATTGACAAGATTTCAACACACATTTACTCCTTACTTGTTCTGTTGACTAAAAGAAATTTCTAGTGTTTATTCATCCCTTTATTTAGTCTGTCACTCATTAATTCATTCATTTTTTTAACTCACTCCACAAATAGTTATTTGGTGGCCCCTCTGTACATAAGTTGTAGAAAATGCTTTTTAAAAATTGTCAGAGAAAAACTCAACATTGAGAACATTGTTACTGACTTTTTCTTTAAAAGATTGCTGGTCTTTCTCTTCAGTCCTTGGTCAGCTCCAAGAGCACAGCTGCCCTGTTTTCTCATGGGTTGACTACCACCACCACACAGCCTGGGAGGTTGCTCTCCCATGGACAGTGTATACAGGGCCTGTGAAAGTGGGTTATTCATAGAAATCACTAGCAGAATGTCCACACCACCAGCTTTGACTGGCTGGGCCTCAGTGCTCTGGTTCTGCAGCAGTGAGGATAACGCAGGCCACATGGGCAATGTCCCCACCAACCCTCCAGGGGACTGCTGGGACCCACCTCTGGGTGGGCTCCACTCTTCCTAGTATAAATTGTGCTCAGCCTAGGGGTGGGGTGACTGTGAGTCCACCAAAACCAGCCCTGTCGCTACTGACCCCTCACCCAGCCATGCAAAGAGCTGCACTGACCCAGAAAGGCGGCACCCGTTCCTAACTTGCACATACCCAGTGCTGGCTCCATATCCAGATCTCTTCTACCTCAAGACACTGCACAGTTTTTTCTTAACAGCTG
This sequence comes from Macrotus californicus, assembly GCA_007922815.1. Taxonomy (NCBI): domain Eukaryota; kingdom Metazoa; phylum Chordata; class Mammalia; order Chiroptera; family Phyllostomidae; genus Macrotus; species Macrotus californicus. The sequence continues at coordinate 39,751 of VMDR010004136.1, forward strand.
CTCTAATGTTGTGTTCTAATTGAGCACACAACTCTTCCTGGGGTTAAGTGTAGAATCCTCTTCATGGCCTTCATTTTAACCAGAGTGGAACATGGCAGGGATGGCTGTTGTGGTGGGTGTCTGGGCCCTGTTCCTACAACATCCCAAATCATACACCCTTATCCCGCAGAAATGGTTAAACTTGGGGAAACCATTCAAGATATATTAAGTGTCCCCCGAATACCTGACAGCCAGTGGGTACCTTGTGAGACCCAACTACAGTTTACTTTTGTTCTATGAGAACCTAAATTTTCTGAAACTTTCCATCAAGATAGAAAATGAAACAGAGACAGTGTTCTAATGAAGCCCTGACCTTGAACCATTTTCCCTCCCATGCCTCCAACCAAGCACTTGTCTCCCTTCCCACCTCCCTGTGTTCTCTCTTGTGTGCACCAGGACACACCGCTGCCCTGCCCATCCCCATGGCCCTTTAGTGGGAGGCTGGGGCAGGAGCACAGGGAGCTGGGCTTCTCCACTTCTCTTTAGAAAGTGTTGGTGGAGGCTCCCAGCTTCTCTCCTTTGTGGTTCTCTTCCCCAGTACCTAAGAAACCAAGTCTACCTCATTCTCCGTGGGGGAACTTAGGGGTGAGGAGGTTCTCATGGTCACCTCAGCAACATGTCTTCCTTTGAACCTCAGCAGCATTTACATTCAGTAAATGCTGGTATGTTTCAGATGCTCCACCAAACCCTTTCACATTGAATCCTCTCCATAACCACATATGAAACTGATGCCAGAGAGGTCAAGCCACTTGGTCCAAGGACACACCGTGGCAGCCCCTGGTCTTCAGATCCAGAGTCTAGCAAGCTTTCCCCTCAGCTTCCCCAAATATGATCACTGTCTGTGCCTCAGCCACTGTGCTTTGTGCCCTGTGGTACAGTCCTACACCATCTCTGGAGAAAATCAAACACGTCTATCTGAGGTCCTATAATGAGCAGTTAAAGCCTATGTATCCTGGGAGGGTCCCAGGCAGGGTACCACCAGCACTTTACATGCTCAGGTTGCTGACTCCTCACTCCCTCAGGCTGGTGGTCACAAAGGACCAGGCAGTGGGTGTCCTTCATCAGCCAGGAGAGCACAGCCTAGACAGAGCATGACAGTGAGTGAGCCCGGCCACCGGAGCATGCACATTTCCATCTCCCTTGGCAGAACAGCCTGTGCTGGAGAATGAAAATGAGAAATCTCTAGTAACTGGGGTATCTAAAACATAATTTGCTCTATGTGTATCCTGTTTGCCATTTTTTTAATCTTAAAAAAAGACACACATAAAGTAAGACATCAAGAATAATGAGTCCCATTTACCTTATCATATAATCCCACTATATTTGGGTTACTGGTTGTTTTTTAAAATGATATCTCTATCTTTACACTAAATAGAAAATCCTATTATCATCAAGTAATATAATATATCAAGGCCCCAAGGCTATCTTGCCACATTTTACTCTGGCATAGGAATCTGATTCTCTCTCCATAAAGTCAAACAAAAAAAAAGAGGAGTTGGTTGTATATACGGTTTCAAATTTAGTTCAGGGTCAAGTTATAATCATTGCACTCAACTGGTAGTTTAGTGACAATATAAGATAATACAGCGAATGATTCCTCAGTGGATTTCAGAAAATAATGAGGCTATTTCCAGCAAAGAAAACATTACTGTTTTTGCCTCTATGCTGTGAGAGATTACAGTGTATGTGGTATTTAAACATGGCTGTTTTGCAGTCAGAAAGACCTAGATTTATATCAGGGTTCTACTGATTTACCAGCTCCGTCACTTGGGCACTTTACTTTCTGAGTTTCAGTTTCACATCAGTGTGATGTGATATGTGACAGGTGACATGTAATGATCACGTCTACTCCCAAGCCTGTAGGGCTGTGGGGAGGGTTGAAGAAGATAATACAAACGAAATGATGAGAAGAATGCCTGCATCACTAACTGAACAGTAAAAAAATGTAAGTTATTAATATTATTATTACTAATCAGAGTCAGTCTAGGGGTGTGGTTAAACAATGACAGTCGCCAGACTGTCTGCATTTAAGTCTCACTTCCTCTACTTCGTGTGTGAACTTGAACAAGTGATGTATCTTCTCTGCGCCCCAGTTTCCTCATCTGTCAAATGAAGACTCATAGTATCTACCTCACATGGTTGTGAGCATTAAATAAGTTAGTATATATAAATCACTTAACAGCACTGTTCACTACAACTTTCTGTGATTATGGAAATGTTCTAAATCTGTGCTGTCCAATACAACAGCCACTAGCCACACGTAATTATTGAGCACTTGAAATGTGGCTAGTGCAACTAAGGAACTGAATTTTTAATTTTATTTAAGTTTAATTCAATTAATTTAAATTTCAATAGCCATCTGTTGTTAGGAGCCACCATATCAGACAGTGCAGATGTAGAACATTGCCTGGCTATCTTTATTTTTTTTTTAATCCTCACCCGAGGACATGCTTATTGATTTTTAGAGAGGGGGATGAGAGGGAGAGAGAGGGAGAGAAACACTGATGTAAGAGAGAAACATTGATTGGTTGCCTCTCGTACGTACCCTGACCCAGGACCAAACCCACAACCTAGGCATGTGCCCTGACCATGAATCGAACCCATGACCACTCGGTTTACGGGATGACACTCCAACCAACTGAACCACACCAGCCAGGACTGCCCGGCTCTCTTAAACCATTTAAATGCCAAGCTAAGTGTGTTAGCTGATCACAGTGGTGGTGCCGGTGCTGATGAGCACAGCTTATAAACAAGCAGCTGCTTATCACCTGCAGTGGTCACAGGTTGAGGAGGAGGAAAAAATTCATTTTCCAGCAGTACATGTAACACATGATTGAAAGTGCTGAAAGCAAGGGCTGTGAGGTGAATTCATAAATCATATGAATCACATTGTTAACTATATTCATTCTTTCTCAAACTTTTTCCTTCATTTCAGTTTCAATTTTGAATATAGCTATGTATATTGTAAAGCATATACTCCATGGAAGAGATCCTGTGATTTCCTAAAAAGAAATATCTTCCCAAAAGTTTGTGTTTGTGTATGTCAGTAACTTTCCTGTTTACCAAAGAATCAGAAGTTGCTCATTATTATGAAATAGCATAAAAGACAACTCAGTTATGTCAATATTGGTGAATGATGTTTAACTTGGTAAGCATATTTTGTCAACTTCTCAAAACAGATATATTTAATGGAAAATTTTAGAGAAGCGGGACCATGAAACATATGGAAGAGAATTTAATGTCACCAAGTATGACATAGGCTCTATCCTTGTCTCTGGGTTGAGTAGTAGCTTCTCTCCTCTAAGGTGAATATACACAAAAGTGTCTTCTCAGTCTAGCCATCTCTGGATTGCTAAAGGCTCCCTTTACTTAAGGTTTTATGAAAGCAAGAAAATCAGAAATATAATTATGTTGATATAGAATTATTTTCACAGCATTGAAGAAGAGCAGTGCCGTTTCCCTAAAAAATTAGATTTGAACAGACACTTTCAGCCACATTAGTCATCACTCACAGCGTTCCACAGATACCATTGCATGCCACATCGCTTAAACCAACACACAGTATAAAAATGCTATGTGTATGCTCTGTTTTCCTCAGAAGAATGGAGGAAAATATCATCACTTAAATTCCTGAGCAGAAAATAGTGATGTTAAATGTTGGGCAGGCTTTTGTGTTTGGTTTGGTTTGAGTTTTAAGACTGATTATCATCTCAGTAGTCAAGCAAAGGACATTTACATCTGGGTACAGGAGACAAATGTCAGAAAAGGGACACTGAATCTGTTAATCACAAAAGAAACATTCTACAACCTCTTTTTTTTTTCTTCTCCCACCCTGCCCCCAAGCCTCCTCCCCACTCCAGCATCAGGGAAACCTAGGCAGTATTTTATACCCCTGTCAGCAGCTAATTACAGAGATAATCTCTGGAAGCAAACTGATTAGGCATGACATATGAAATTATCTGCGAAGACTTACTTTTCTAATTATATTCAGATCTAAAACCTATCCATGAAGGCCCAAACACATGAACTAACCTTTCAGATAACCTGATTTCCCCATGACTTTCATCAGTGACCTGGAAAGGTGCACTTGGCTTTCTACAGCCCTGGGATCTTCCTGTAGAGCTGGTCTACCAGTATGGAAATGACTCTCAGCCTGGAGCCCATGAGCCCCAAAGGGTCATGGACAGATGACCTGGGTCTATCTAAATGACTCCCCTAAAACTACATGTGAGTTGTGCATGTCTCATATTTGTCACTGTGTATGTCTGTGTGGAGGAAGAGTCAGATTTTTTTAAGGGACTTGTGCCCAGACTTATCAAAGCATGCAGGTGAAGGCAGATGTCTTCAAAATATCCTCCCCCCCCCCCCACCACCCACCAAACTTAAAGTGATCAGAGCAAATACTTTTTACCAGTAGTGTCTCTGAAGCAGCCCTGCTTTCTCAAATTTACACAGTTTTTGTAAATATTATCTTTAGTTTGTATTTTTAAAAACGCAAAGGTGTCTGAAAAATTTTTTTCAATTTAAGAAAAATATATTGGACACACTTGAGAATTAAACCTAGGGTATCGTGTGAAGTATCATCATAATGCACTTCCATACCTCCAACATCTGGGACAGAGTCAGGACATATGGGAAAAAGGAAAAATCCAGTCTCTCTTCCAAATGTTTCGTCTGCATCAGCAGTTTTCAACTGGGGGTGCGGACAGTTTTCTAAGTTAGTCCTTAGAAACCAACAGGGGTGCTTGAAGTAGACAGGCTGCACCACCCAAGATCCTAATGTAATTATTTGGGGTGGGCCTAGACCTCTGTAATTTTAAAGATGCCCAAGTGATTCTATTGTGCACGCCAGGCTGAGGACCACGGGCTAAAGTGCTGAACACACTGGTTGGCCCACAGTCTGGGCTATGCTGGTGACATTTGCTGTAGTCAGCATCGTGATCACTGTCCGCTCCACCCTGAGTCCTCTGAACCTACTCTCCACTCACCCCACCCCAGGAGATGGGGGTTTGGGTACTGGCCGCAATTTTTAGTTTTCTTGCAGAGCTGAAAGATCCCATAGATAGAGGTTTAGTCATAAACTGTATCTTAAAGAGTAAAGCCATAAAGTTCTATTCTTGACTGTAGAGTCACCTTCTCTGGGCACTGTTCTCACCCTTTCATAAGAAAGGTTCATTTCCACATGCTATTACCGATATTACACACACTGCTTAAAGAAATAAGGTATAGGGTTCTGGCCAAGATGGAGTCACAAGTAGAAACCACTCACTTCCTTGCACAACCAAAAGGAGGATAACAGCCAATCTAAAATCAATAAACAACCAGAAGTGCCAGAAAATCAAACTGCATGGAACTCTGACAACGAAGGAGTTAAAGAAACAGTCAACCAAACCAACCAGACTGGTGAGATGGGCAGATGGAGAGAACCTGCAGCAAGATGATGGACCTGTGGGTGGGGCTGGCTAAATAGGACACTGAGACTCAGAGCTGACTATGGACTACAGCAGGGATTGCCATGGTGGGAGCAACTCCCAGTCTCATACAAAAGTTTGTTGGAAAGTGAGGCTAGTGCCAAGTAGGTGAGCTGCATTATTCCCTCTCTGGCCCCTCCCCGACAGGCAGCTCTGCAGCACAGCAAGGAGGGTTGCCCTGCCCTGGTGAATACCTAAGGCCTCATCCCCTTACAACTTAACAGGCACGCCAAGACAAAGTAATAGGGCCCAAATGATAACAGATCAAAACTCCAAGAAGAGAGCTAAGCAATGAGGAGATAGCCAACCTGTCTGATGGACAGTTCAAAGCCCTAGCAATCAAAATGTTCACAGAACTGACTGAGCTTGGTCGGAAAATGAAAGAACAAATGAAAGATACTCAAAGTCAAATAAAGCAAAATATCCAGGGAACCAACAGTGACAGGAGGGAAACCAGGACTCAAATCAATGATTTGGTACAAAAGGAAGAAATAAACATCCAATGAGAACAGAATGAAGAAACAAGAATTCAAAAAAATGAAGAGAAGCTTAGGAACCTCTGAGACAGCTTTAAACATTCCAACGACCAAATCATAAGGGTATCAGAAGGAGAAGAACAAGAGCAAGAATTTGAAAACTTATTTGAACAAATAATGAAGGAAAACCTCCCCAATCTGGCAAAGGAAAGACTTCCAGGAGGTCCAGGAAGCTCAGAGAGTCCAAGAGAAGTTGGACCCAAAGAGGAACACACCAAGGCACATCATCATTAAGTTACCCAAGATTAAAGATAAAGAGAGAATCTTAAAAGCAGCAAGAGAAAAGGAGACAGTTACCCACAAAGGAATTCCCGTAAGACTATCAGTTGATTTCTCAAAAGAGACCTTGCAGAGGCAAGGAGGGAAGAAGGGGCTGGAAAGAAGTATTTGAAATCATGAAAGGCAAGGCCCTACACTCAAGATTACTCTATCTAGCAAAGCTATCATTTGGAATAGAAGGGCAGTTAATGTGCTTCCCAGATAAGGTCAAGTTAAAGTAGTTCATCATCACCAAGCCCTTATTATAGTAAATGTTAAGAGACTTATCTAAGAAATTGAAGAAGATCAAAAACTATGAACAGTAAAATGACAACAAACTCACAACTATCAACAAATGAACCTAAAAAAAAGAAAAAGAAAAACAATGAAGGCAAAATCTAAGCAAACAACTAGAACAGGAACAGAATCTAAGAAATGGATATCACATGGAGGGTTTTCAGTGGGGAGGGGGAAATAAGGAATGGAGGGGAAAGCTACAGGGAATAAGAAGCATAATTGGTAGGCATAAAATAGACAGAGAGAGGTCAAAAATGGTATAGGAAACAGAGAAGTCGAAGAACTTATACGTACAACCCATGGACATGAACTAAGCGGGGGAATGTTGGAGGGTTGGGGGAACGGGTTGGGGGAATAAAGGGAAATAAATTGGGAAAACTGTAATAGCATAATCAATAAAATATACTTTAAATAAAATAAAATAAAGGTTATCTCCTGCCTTATGGGAAGAAAAAAAGAAATAAGGTATAATAACGGGTTGTTATATAGAAAAATCAAATAACCATTAAAATTTGTTTAAGCAGTCAACCTAATTTAACAAATGTTTACTGGGCATTGGCTAGATATTGGAGTAGAATGTGGGCTAGAATGTAAGGTGAATAAAACAAACTACTCCAAGCATTGCCACTACAAAAAAGTAGGGGCTATACAGTGTGCTAGCTGCTTTTTACATATTATCTCATCCTATCCCTCTCTTATGAGGAAGAACTTTTATTATATTGTTCCCAAGTTACTTAGCACTTATAGAGATCCATCCATTTGGGATACACAGCCCCTAAGCACACAAGCAAAGGCCATTTTCGAACATATTGTGTCGGTGTTGCAAAAGCATATAGATCCTAGTGTGTGGCACAGTGCTGGCACAGAGAAACACAGCATCGAAACAACTGCTAATAATAGCATTCTCCATAGATCACCCATGGAAATGTCAGTCTATTTCAGAGGCAAGGCAACAGTCTCAGAAAGGTTGAGGAAGTCACAAGGCCTTATTGCTAGGAAGTGTTGAAGCTGGCATTGAACTCTGACATCTCCTGCCAAATACCTGATACTTCCGAGATTTATTATGGATAAACTCACCCACAAATAGCCTCACACCCTCCTGGACTCAGATGTTGTAGCTGCAAATGAAGTCTCTTCTGACTATTTTAGTGCCCAGCTTCCTGTTCTTCAAGTTCAACAGTGAGGATTCCCCCTTTGAACATATTTCTCTACAGTGTCTCTAATTGTGAAAAGGCACCGGCACACTGGGGCATATTTCCTCTTGAACTCAGGAATTCCCCAAGTCCTGACAGGAAACTTGAGCCCCATCCAGAAGCAGAGTTGGCCTGGCTGCCCTCACCATGGAAATCTGTTGCTGCACCAAGTGCATTTCCACCTCCTGCTGACAAAGAGCAGCCGGTAGCCAGGCTATTAACCTGAGATCTAATTAGGATGGTTTTATAATGAGGAAAAGAATGTGGTTCTAATTAGTAATTTTCCATCGTTTTCTCAATAGGTATCTCCCAGTCAAAGCAGTAAGCTATCCTCATCACACTGGTTCCACTGCCAAAAAATAATCCTACTGTAAAACCGAAGCAAAAGTGAAGGTGGTTAAGGACACAGGAGAACAGAGAGAGGTTTATGTGCTGCTAATGAGCTGTGTTCTCCCCCAATTCATTTCTCAGGTCCGCGGCACTAACATGGTTGGTGCTGACATGGTTGTGACTGTTGAGTTCACCAATCCTTTAAGCGAAACTCTGCAAAATGTTTGGATACGCCTGGATGGTCCTGGAGTGATAAAACCAATGAGGAAGATGTTCCGGTATGTGCTGAGGGTTGTGGGATGGTGATGTGGGGCTCTGGGAAGTTTTCTCTCTCTGTGTCTTTTCCCAATTTACGTCTAATTCTCAGTGAAAATGTCTGAGAAGCTGTTACTTCCTTACTGGCATTTCTGTGGGGCATGGGGTAAAAATAGGGTTGGTTTAATAGGTACTTCCACTTTTTAATCCCTAAAACCAGCCAAATGAGGCAGGTACTGTTATTATCTCCCTACGGTAGGAAAGGAATTTGAGGCTTTGAGAGGTCAACTAACTTGACCGAAGGTGCAGAGCTTATAAGAGTAGCACCAAGATGCAGACTCAGGGTGGCTGATTGCAGAACTCAAGTTTCAAGCTTTTTGTCATCCTACTTCTTTATGTGTCAATTTGACTAATATTTATTGAGTTCCTATTATGTGTCAAATATAATGCCATTTCTTAGGTGTTCCTTTTCTTGAATCCTTTCCTTCCAACACCAGCTCCCAGATTCTACCAACCAAGCACTCTCTCTAGAGCTACTGCTTTCAGTAAAATAAAGGTGAGCCTGAAACGTTGTGGACCTAGCTCCCTAGTCAGTGAACCAATGACTAACCCAGGCTCTATAACAGCATAATGAAACTCAGCTTCATTCACACCTAACACCATCAGATTGTGCCATACAGTTCTCAGCTTCTGTGACTTCTACTGACATAGACTGTCACCCAAGAAAACAGACCATTCCATGGCCAGGTAACTAATTGTTAGAACACAATTGTACCTTTTCATCCTACCATTGATCTTAATTCTGTCATCTGGACCAATACATAGAATAAGTCCCATCTGTCTTCCATCTGATGGCTTGCAGACAGCTGTCACATCTTCCTTGAGTCTTCTCTATTTCTACCCTGACTTCATTCCTCTTGCCTCTAATGTGGTTCCAGCTCCCTCCCTTTCCCACATACTCTAATTTGTCAATGACCCTCTTAGAGTGTGACACCCAGAACGGATCCCAATCTGAGGTTTATTACTTTCATTTCTACCACAAATAAGTCCCTGTCAGCATCAATCAATCTAGCAAATTTCCTGTGGGGTGACCTTCTAAAGTATAGAAAGGGGGTGGAAAGCTTTGGAAACTTCCTGATGACCAGGTATATTAGGAATTTCCCCAAAGTCCTATATAGAAGCTACCTTGCTCCGCAATCTGTGGGACAATTGCAAGGCCTCCTTCACCCCTTCTGGGACACGTTTGAAAACCAATTAGCCCACTAAGGGCTCTCTGCATTTCTTTCAAATTACAGCACTCACAGCTTTTGCCTCCCATAGTTTAAGAGATGCCTGATGCTTGTGGATGCAATAAACAGCAGAGAAAATAATTTAAGTGCTTTAAAATATGTAAGCACAAAACATAACAACCTTCCTGTGCTAATAGGAAAGTCGCAGGAGAAAAAAAAAAGATTTAAATTAGAAATCAGCCATAGCTAGAGGGAGAGGTCAGCAATAACAGTCCTTCTTTCATCAGAATGATGGTCTCACTCACCCGTCCTCACACCTTCCCACTGGAATAAGATGTAAGGCAAAGTGAAACATGTTTCTTCTAAAAAACAGTTCCCTGCTGTATCCATTTTTTCCTCTCAAACAGTAAACCCACATGTTTCATCTGAGAGTACTAGAACCTCCTGCTACCTTTAAACCTGGGCTGTGCCAAGAATCCCACATTGATCAAAAGCCAATGCATGAAAAGAAACAATCTATGTGTTAGAAGGAAAATTAATGCTCACACAGTGCAACAACCCACCATTTGGGAGGTACAATGCTCAAAGTAGGTTGAGTGTCCAGTGAATTGTTTACTGCCAATATCTTACATTAGGATAGACAAAGTGGAGTTAATCAGTGAAAGAGTGAAAGAGACTAGTCCCTAATGGACACTAGGCAAATGCCCCACCCATCCTCTGCTTAAGTTACTATAACTAGTTACTTCAGTATATTTGTCTATGGAAGATAGGTAACAGACAGGACACCAGGTCCTCAGTGTCTTATGGGAATTCATATCTGGTGGGGGTAAGGGGGTATGTATATCTCTCCAAAACCAGGAAAGCCTTATTTCTCAGAGGCTGTCAAAAATTAGAAAATATTCATTATCTAGGGTGGGTCTGGGACTCTGGAGAGAACGCTACTTTATCTGTTTCCTCCTGACTCTAGCATATTCCTCCTGACCTTGACAACCAAGCCCAGGGCCAGCCAGTGCCCACATCCCTACTGCCAGCCAGTTAGAAACATGCCAGTGTGCCCTCTGCTGCCAAAATCTAATCTAAGAGTGGCAGACCTAGATAACAACTTGGACTCCTTAAAAGGGCAATTCTGTAGAACGAGAATCTTTCACAAGACTACGTTCCTTTCTAGGATACTCATCGTGAATAGTCGAGGGAGTCACCACCCCTGCTGGGGTCCTAGAAAGCAGAGGGTTTCTTACTCAAAGCGGTGGGCCTGGAAGGTGGGACCTGATGAGCAGGGAACTGAACTAGGAACAAGGAAGGCAGTGGGTTCCATGTCTCCTTCCTTAATCAGGATATAAGCCAACTCTACTCTGAGAAGATTTACCTTCCTGCTCTTCCCCCACTTCCTCCTACAGACTCTCAGCTTTCTAGTTTCTACACTTGATACTGCTAGGACATCAAATAGTTCATCTTCCAGGTTCATTTTTCTCTTTAAAAAATGACCAGTTTCAGGGAGTTATTTCAAGAGAAAAGTTCCCTGACTTTGTGATTTTGATTTAAATTTTGAGTTTTTCAAGTAAGGTATAAGCTGAGGGGCTAAACACACAGAGGACAAACCATAGAGAGTTGCAGTTTATTGTAATAATAATCCCATTTGCCTGCATGTATTCAAGATGATAAATGGCCAGCATATCCTGATGGCTCAGCACATTACTGAGAACCATTTATCACCACATCTATTTCCAGGCAAATGCGATTATTCCAGTATTACTCCATTTACCAAGATGGGTAAAGGATTTATTTCTCTCTTTCTGTATCAATTTATCTGTAGGTAAATGCATGCATGTTTTTCTCCTTTTGTGAGTATCTTTGTGTGGTACTCATGTATGATGACTGTACATATTTGCATGTATGAGATACAGGTATGAATATCATCATGTGGACAAGTTAATGAGTAAGCACAAATGATGAAGAAAAGCTCAGAAACTATAGTTTCTGTTAGATGTATTGGGTTGGCCAAAAAGTCCATTTGTTTTTTTTTCCATAAGAAGGCTCTAGTAGTACTTAGTTGTCTTGAACTTCATTCAAAACAATTTTGTTAGATTGTATTGCGAGAGCTGTCATATCAGTGTGAATTTTAAAAAACTTATCAAAATTGGTGAATTTTTGTGGAGCCATTTTAATATTGAAGATGGAAGAAGATATGCAACATTTTTGGCATATTATGCTATATTATTTCAAGGAAGGTAAAAACACAACTGAAATGCAAAAAAAAATATTTGTGTTGTATATAGAGAAGGTGCTGTGACTAATCAAATGTGTCAAAGTGGTTTGTGAAGTTTCTTGGTACTATTGACATTTCGGCCAAATAATTATCTGCTGTCTTACGCATTGGAAGATGTTTAGCAGCACCCCTGGCCTCTACCCACTAACAGTGGGAGATAGTCAACATACTCAAAATAACAAAATCAATAAAATTATTGGTGAAGATGAAAAATATGTCTTTTATTTTATGGAAAAAACCATACAAACTTTTTGGCCAACCCAATACTTACCTGCATTACGTGGCTCTAAGCCAGATCTTTGAGAAAGACGACTGACTATTCCATGAAACATTTCTGATTGATCACTTGGGGAAACCAGAGAAGGGAAAATGAGTGGATCAGGGTAAAGTAACACAGTTATTAAGAAATAAATATCTCAAAACTAATATGCCTATTGAATTAATCACTGTAAATTAAGACGGAGAACTATTTTTCTACACACAGGCAATAGGAACTCATTATTCTAAATTATTTTGCAGAGGGTCCAAGCAGAGCAAACAGCAACCACAAAAGTTATGGTGATAATAAAAACAATGCCACACACCTAACACTTGGCATTTACCATATAGCTTACCATAGTTCCAAGCACAGTACAAATATAAGCTCTTCACATCCTATTCAATCTTCCACAGTATCTGCCTTTTACTGGTGAGGAAACCTAGTGTGAGGTCAGTTACTTTTAAACCTTGAATCATAAAATCAATTTAATGAGCTTGAAAAATATATATATAGGTTATGTGTGTATACTTTTCACATAGTTTGGCTTTTATATCTGATTTAAATATTTATATAGTCACATTGAGAAAAAACGTTAGCAAATACCAAATTAATTGAGACATGCGAATTCTCAGTGTCAAAGTCAGTGCCTGGAGAAGCCCCAAAGAAAGAGGTTCTCAAGGCCTTTGATGCCTTTCTCTATTCATTGGCCACAGATACAAGAGAGAAAGGGATCTCTTAGATTTCTGGGATTTGGGCCCTTTCCCTTTTTTGTCACAGAGAATACACCCACAGCCAGCTGAAATATATATAGTTTTAGTGACACTTGAGGAAATCTTTGGGTTCCAACTTTACATAGAATAGGTCAAGCACAAGTATATGGCCCCATGTTTCTCCCTTCACCTTGGCTCTGTCTATCTAAAATGATGCACTATGGCTTCCAACCAAGATGGAGGCGTAGGTAGACACACTCACTTCCTCACACAATCAAAGGAAGGACAACAACCAATTTAAAACAAACAACAAGCAGAACTTCCAAAAATTGAACTGTATGGAAGTCCAACAACAAAGGAATTAAAGAAGAAACATTCATCCAGATGGGTAGAAGGGGCAGAAACAGACAGCCTGGGCAGAGAAGACACGCAGAAAAGCCTGCAACTGGTGGACTGGGTGGGCAAGGCGGTGGCTGGAGGACCAGGCAGTTCCACATTCACATGTAGATATACTTAGAGAAACAACTGGAGAGTGAGACAGATCACACAACCCAGTGTTCCAGCGCAGGAGAAGAAAGCTTCAAAACCTCTGGCTGTAAAAATCTGTGAGGGTTGAAGAGGTGGGAGAAACTCACAGTGTCACATGAGAGACCATTGGAGGGACCCACAGTGTCCTAGAATGTACACAAGCCCACCTACCTGGGAATCATCATCAGGGAAGCACCTCAAAGAGTTCAATCTGCTTGTGGGTAGCAGGAGAAGTAACTGAAAGCAGGGTAAGAGCTGAGACAGTGGCATTGTTCCTTCTCTGACCCCTCCCCCACATACAGTGCCACAACACAGCAAAGTGGATTGCCCCACCCTGGTGAATACCTAAGGCTCCGCCCCTTACTACATCGTAACAGGCATGCTGAGACAAAAAAAAAAAATGGCCCAAATCAAGGAACAGATCAAAGCCCCAGAAAAAATACAACTAAGTGATGAAGAGATAGCTAACCTATCAGATGCACAGCTCAAAACACTGGTAATCAGGATGTTCACAGAAATGGTTGAGTATGGTCACAAAATGGAGGAAAAAGTAAAGGCTATGAAAAGTGAAATAAAGGAAAATGTACAGGGAACCAACAGTGAATGGAAGGAAACTGGGACTCACATGAATGGTTCAGAGCACAAGGAAGAAATAAACATTTAACCAGAACAGAATGAAGAAACAAGAATTCAAAAAAGTGAGAAGAGGCTTAGGAAACTCTGGGACAACTTTAAAAGCTCCAACATTCAAGTCATAGGGGTGCCAGAAGGAGAAGAGGAAGAGAAAGAAGTTGAAAATTTACTTGAAAAAATAATGAAGGAGAACTTCCCCAATCTGGCAAAGGAAATAGACTTCCAGGAAATCCAGGAAGCTCAGAGAGTCTCAAAGAAGTTGGACCCAAGGAAGCACACCAAGGCACATTGTAATTACATTACCCAAGATGAAAGATAAGGAGAGAATCTTAAAGGCAGCAAGAGAAAAGGAGACAGTTACCTACAAAAGAGTTCCCTTAAGACTATCAGCTGATTTCTCAAAAGAAACCTTACAAGCAAGAAGGGGCTAGAAAGAAGTATTTGAAGTCATGAAAGGCAAGGACCTACATCCAAGATTACTCTATCCAGCAAAGCTATCATTTAGAATGGAAGGGCAAATAAAGTGCTTCCCAGATTAGGTAAAGTTCAAGGAGTTCATCATCACCAAGCCCTTATTATATGAAATGTTAAAGGGACTTGTCTAAGAAAAAGAATATCAAAAATACAAACAGTAAAATGACAAAAAAAATCACAACTATCAACAACCAAACCTAAAAAAAACAAAAACTAACTAAGCAAACAACTAGAACAGGAACAGATTCGCAGAAATGGAGACCACATGAAGGGTTATCAGTGGGAAGGGGGAGGGGACAGAGGGGGAAAAGGGACAGGGAATAAGAAGCATAAATGGTAGGTACAAAATAGACAGGGGGAGGTTAAGAATAGTATGGGAAATGGAGAAGCCAAAGAACTTATATGTACAACCCATGGACATGAACTAAGTTGGGTGGGGTATGCTAGAGAGAGGCAGTTGCAGTGCAGAGAAGGATAAAGGGGATAAAAAAATGGGATAATTTTAATAGCATAATCAATAAAATATACTTTAAAAAATGAAGTGATACAATATGGCCCCAGTCCCCAAGAGCAAATGCAAGCTCATGCAGACTACTTTTCTTCAACATTCTCCTTCCTTGCAACCCATTGAACCTCCCCAAGTCTGAAGCTACAGTTTACTTCCAGATTCTTTGTTTCCCTAGGTCCCTCCATGGTGCTAACAAAAGTGCCTTCCTCCAGCCCCTGACCTATCTATCTATGGATCTATCCATAGAATTCATCTACACAACATGTTTCTCATTTCTGAACACAAGCACCCTTATAATGTCCCCCAGTGGGTCTCTCTTCTTCCATCATCTGGACTGTTGGTCTCTGTGACCATGGGAGCTTCCATATGCCCCTTTGGATCTCAGTCTCCTCATCTGTGGAATGAGAGCATTGAACTAATTCTCTCATTCCACAGATGTCTACGTGCTTTCCAATTCTCATATGCCGTGCCTCAATACACCCTGATAATAATTAGATCCCTTTTCCCTCCTTTCAAAACATATGTGGAGTCTCCATTCATTTCCCCAATGCTCTCCCAGAAAAGCACTGGCCAAGGGTCGCATGCTGCCACCTAGCACATGCCCTCTCTGAGAGTCAGAGAGCAAAGTCCAGAAGTCCTCCAAGGACAACACTTGCAGGAAGCTCTTGGTACAGAATGAAAGGGTATCTGTCTTGCTTGAGAAATCAAACATGTGGAAAAGCAAGCACAGTGGTCAAAATGCCATCTTCTTATAGGACATAGTATGAAATACAGTATATAGTAGTAGAAAAAGCATGGATTTGGAAATCAGATAAACCTGGGTTTGAATCTTGTCTATGCCCGTTAACACATCTGTGATCTTGTAAACATTGCTTCACTCGTTTTATCTTCCATTTTTCCTAACTCTAAAATGTGTCAAATAGTATCTACCTCAAGGGACTATCATATACATTAAATCTGCTATAATCTCCTCTTAAAGTCTGTATGGGGTGATATATGTGAAGCACTCCAGAGAAGCCTAAATACCCCCAGCACTTACTGACCTCAGTTATGCACTGGAGTGGGTTTGGCCATGAAGCTTAGAAAGGTCTCAGAACATGGGTTACAGAGGAAGATGAGAATGCCAAGACCACTATCAGCAGGCAGCAAATGAGGAGCAGAAAGGTGGAGCAGGCAAAAATATGGGCGGAGGGCCCAATTTGGTGGTTGAAACAGGATTACGAACCACAGAGCATACAGACACTCCAAAGTTTATGGGTAGCAGTCAGGGTTGTGATCCTGGGTCTTAGGAACAAAGTCTATCCCAAGGGGGCTAGTAAGAACTAATCAGAGTGTCAGCACCTCAGCAAAGGCATCCAGGGGATTTAGATAGGAGCTGAGTCCCAGATGGGAACGAGAGAGTCAAAAAATGGCCAAAGCAGATCAGTCACATTTTGACAAAGAGACTTGGAAACAAGTTAGAGTTTAGTTAACTTGTGGCTTGTAGGGCTCAGCCCAGCTCCACCTCCACTGCACAGACCACACATACTGAGAGACATGCTGATGCATCCAAAAGGAAAAAAAATATGACCTAAGGGACTGTCACTAGCAGACCCTGGTAGAGCCTTCTTAGGGACCTTGTTTGGGTTTTAACAGGTGTAACCAGCCAGTCTTCCAGCCACCATCAACCGAGAGAAGAGATCAGGTGTTCTCACTGCTTCTTGATCAAGATATGAAACTGGATCTACCTCACTGGGAAGTAAAACCTTTCCTCTCTTTTCATCCTTTCAGTGAAATCCGGCCCAACTCCACTGTGCAGTGGGAAGAAGTGTTTCGGCCTTGGGTCTCCGGCCCTCGGAAGCTGATAGCCAGCATGACCAGTGACTCCCTGAGACATGTGTATGGCGAGTTGAATTTGCAGATTCAAAGACAACCTTCTGTCTAAATGCATAGGAGGCTGAGAGGGAATCGGGCACTTGGCCTCTTGTAGTCTTGCCTAAGGAAATTCTAATGCAAAAATTGTCAGCTCTTGCTTTAACTTAGGTATGAAGACCCAGACAGGATTGGATAGGGCACCAAAGGGTGAATGCAAAGACACACTTTCCAAACCCAGGCTATTCAGAGTGGAAGTTAGTTTGTAATGGCTCTACTTTCCAAAGGATTCTGAGCATTAGCTTTAATTAAGCTCTAATTAAGCTCTCATAGATCATAAAAGTCATCATTTATCATTGCAAACGGCTGTAGCTTCAAATATCAGAGGACTTCCCTTAGTAAAGGGATTTGCTTAATACCTGGCCTCATGTAAGACTTCTGGTCCCCCACTCAGCCCTTAAGGGTAACACACTCCCCCAAAAGGAGGGAAGCACATGATTTGAGCCCTAAAATTCTGTTCTTCTTTTATAGAAACAGGTTCTGCCCTCTGTGTCAGAATATTTTTCCCATGGACTGAGTACAACATCATTTGTCTTCTTGGCAAAGCCAGGAAAAGGTCTTTCATCTTGCACCTGCAGCAAAGCAACTGCCTGCCAAATTTCACAGATTTACCTTGTGAGAAGATGTGGCCCCATATTAACAAATTGCATTTGTGAGAAACTTAATCACCTAAGAGGAGCTAAGAAAGCAGGTGCAATACCCAGATCTATTAAATAATGTAGTTTTATGGTACATTTTATAGGAGGTATCACACCATGGCCTGATCAGCAGGGACCAATAGCCCTTACTTTAACCCTTTTTTGGGCTGTAGTCCAGGCATACCTCAGAAGCATTGCAGGTTCCATTCCAGACCACCACAATAAAGTGAATGTCCCAATAAAATGAGTTGTAGCCTTTGTGGTGGTGAAGGGTCTTGCCTTCAATTTGTAAAAAATGCAAGTATGCCTGTACTAGAAAGTAATGAGGCTGGCTTGGGACAGGAGGAATGAGGAATTAGTCTCTTTAATTAGTGATTATGCTTCACCTGTCTCTATGAGGTCATCTTTGCATAATGATGCAGACCCAGGTACATTTTTAGAGATACAATAAATAAGCCCAACAATTTGGACCAGCTGGCAGATTAAGTGACCAAACATGTGGTAGGGTGGGCAGCCGCTAATTCTCTCTTGTCCTTCACATCACCCATGTGGAGACCTCAGCTCATCAGTCAGGTGCTGAGAGGCAATGTCCGCCTTGCAAATAGCCAGTAGTACTGCTGCCCTATCATTTGTATTGTGCTCCAAGGTTTCAACAGACAAGACTAGTGGGTATTTATTTGCAAGGCTAATTTATGGTCAGAATTATCCACTGATATGCCTAGGGTGTGAGTTAGATCAGCAGATTGTGATTCTTAACAAACAAAAAACAGCAGAAAGAAACCTAAAGAAGCCAGAATGGAATTCCTGTCTATATAACCACATTTCAAGCCTTTGAGACTGTTCCTGAGCCTTCAGCACCAGGAGTCCATGAGGGTAGCTGGTCCTCATAGGAACATCATACTAACTCTACTGAATAATCTCCCAGCATTTGCCAAGCCTTCCAATATCCAATTTTAAAATTAAGTGCATTTTGCTAGACTGTTAAACTGGCTTAATATAGTATGTTCTTATTAACTAGAATGTAATCAAAGCTTAAAATAAAGTTAATCTGATTGTATTTGCATCTGCACAGGAGTGAACGCTTTCAATTTTCAATGCAACATACTACTAATCACAACGGCTCCATAAATCACCCTCCTACAGTAGTGGATAATCCACCTGGATAGGAAGACAAGCATTTCTCCTTTCAAAAACATGACTCTAACAGGTACTGATGTCACAGTTAGCTTTCCTCTCTGCTTTCTCTACGTTTTAACCACATTCACAGAAGGAGGATATTTACATATTTAGTTCAAAAACTAGCTTCTAGGGGGGTGGGATTGGCTGGGGTGGGGGGAGAGTGATGGGGAGAAAATTCAAACTGTAATTGAACAACAATAAAGTAATTAAAAAATAAAAATAAAAAAATAAAAAAATAAAATTAAAAAAAAAAAAATTAAAAAAAACTAGCTTCTAGAAACTGCAAAATATCTGTAGAAACTTTTTCACAAGTGATCTCATGAACCATTAGGGTGAATCAGTGGACAAGCCAACATGAATATCTATCATAATGAATACCTATCATAATAAACACCTTTTGTGGTCTTAAAACAGATAAAAAATACATGGCAAATATTCACAGGAGAGCCTTGATTTATGGCAGTCATCACTGAACAATTGTAGCTCAGACAGAGCCTCAGACTCCTTCTCAACACGGTACTCCGGGAAACTATTACCAACTAATTTGGAGTTGGCACACAAAATCTATTTGCTATGCCTATCTTAGAGCCAGCCCAACTCTTTGATAGCTGGGATTTTATACTGTGTAATAACACTGTTGTTCTACAAATTGTATTTGGCAGTAGTAAGCAGTGTATCACAGACAGCAGCAGAGATTCTGAATCCTAGGTACTGCCTGTGCTAGTTCTCTGTGCTTCTGAACAAATCCTTATTTGTCTTTGTAGCTTCAAAGACTAAAGAGGGATAACAATACTTACATTTCCACAAGGTTCTTCTGGGTGATATATCAAGCAAAACTTAACAACAACACATGCAAAACTAAGATAGATAGATAGATAGATAGATAGATAGATAGATAATTATAAAAAATATATGTGGGCTTTATTCAAATAATTTTACTTCACCAACCTGTAAAAGGAGTAATGTAATTATTTCCAAACTGTTGATGAAGAACCTAAAAAAGGCCTAAGAAGCTATGTATCATGGCAAATTAACTGGGGTGGAAGTAGGCAGTGAAATCAACCTCTGGATTTCTATATACTCTTTAAATCTCTAATCTCCCCAGAGTTTTAAGATTCCTAATTTAAAACTAACTTCAAGACTCGTTGAAGAACTGTAGTATAACAGACAAAAATGTGCACATATATAGTAGTAATATGGGGGAAATGAAGTTTGTGCTAGACTCAGTGGCAATTAAAAGTAACAGAATTCTAGGTAGAAACTCATTTCTTAACATCCATCCAATATTACTACAAATTGATAAGTAGTCAGTCAACCAACTGTCCATTCATTCACCTTTTCTACTGTTCAGCATCCTCCCATGATTCAGCCCACCAGCCTGCCTTCCAACCACCTGTCCATTCTTTATTCCAATCATCCATCTAACCACCCAACCATTTGTTAATAAATACATTCAGGCATGAATTCAAGAAGTATTTATTGTATATTAGGTATCATACTAGAGCTTCGGGATTCAAAGATGGAAACCCCATGGTCTCTACCACGGAAGAAGTTACAAGCCAGCAGAGGAGCCAGATACATAAATAAAGTACAAAGGATAGATATGTTAATATAAGTGTGTCCAGAGTACCATCAAAATAAACAGAAAAAGATGCATGAAAAAGGCTTCCCCAAAATATGCAAGAATATGGGGAAAGATTTAAATAGACTCTTGAAAGAAAAAGAATAGGAGGTAGATTGGAGATCATTTTACAGAGAGGAATTCATGCAACAGCGTAGAAGACAGGAAGAGCGTGGCCCTTTCAGAGAACTGCAGTTAGCTGGGCACGACAAGATGGTAAACGTCCAGCAAGCAGAGGCAGAGTTTTCCACATTCACCATCACCATTCAGGAGGTCATGTGGGAAACTATCTGCAAAGATTTCTAGCCACAGAAATGCAGGAGCTGGAGCACTCCTATGAATGAGAATGTGTTCCTTCTAGGCCGTGTCATGGAGGGAGGCTAATAGAAAATGCTAATAACACACTGGATGCAGAACTAAAAACTATAGGTGGGTCAAGGCCAAGAGAGTAGGGGTAGAATGCCTAACTCAGGTCAGTGAGAGAGGTTTAAGATTGGGATGTAGCTACATTTGGGTTCAAATATGAGAAATGAGATGTGGATAAAGTAGAAAAGGTAGCATGTTGAGGGGAACTGCCCATTTCAAAAACTGATACAAGTATGTGACAACCAACTTCCTGGAGGCGAACAGTGGGCAGCCAAGGGAATGATAAAGACTCAATCTTTTTCTGAGGGCCATGCTCACTTCTGCCTCAAAGGCAAAGCTCTGCAACTCAGAACTCAAGAAATCCAACTGCTTCTGGGTTTTCCTTCTGTTCCAGCACCTCAACGGATTTAGACTCAGTTTTGCTTTCATAAGATTCTATTAAAAAAGTGAAAACAAGACAATAACAACAAAGTGTTGTGAGTATGTCTGTCAGATTCCATTCTTTAAAAACAAACACATGAATGAATAAATGAGAAGGGAGGAAAGCCCCTTAATTGCAGCAGGAAAACTTATAGGAAATCGTGCTCACCTCAGTTGCCAGGAGTTACAGTGAGCATTTTCTAATTCCAAAAACAATGGACATTTTTTAAAAGATGCTTGGTAAACTTACTGCTGATACAATTCCTGAACTCCCATTTCACATTAATTAATTATTGTTCTAGGACTTAAATAATTATCTAAGCAATATTTCACCAGCCCTGAAACTAATCAAACATAAGGGGTCCTAGTGAATATTTCTATTAGTAAAAGCAAGTGATAGAGCATCAATAACCATAGAATATCCTTACTCCTCCAGTTGAGAGGTAGGGTTCAACTTCTCTCCTGTCCCTTTGATTCTAGACAGCTCTGTGATTGCTTTGACAGATGGAATGTGGTGGAAACCACACTATCAGTTCTCAGCCCAGGCCTTGGGAAACTGGCAGTTTTCACTTCTTGTCTCTTAAAATCCTCTCCATGGAAGTCCTGAGCTTCCACGTGAAAGCTCAACTACTTTGAAAATGCCATACTGAAGAATCTACATGTAGATGCTCTGGTCAGCCATCCTCGCTGAGCTCAGCCTTCCAGCTACCCCCACCAAGGCACCAGACATGACAATGAAGCCATCTTGGGCCCTCCAGACCAGTCCATCCACCAGCTGAATGCTATCAAGTGATCTCAGTTAATACCATTGAGAGCAGAAAACTCATTCTGCCAAGCCTTGCCCAAACTCTTGACCAACAAAATTATGAGATATGTAAAATGGTTATTTTTAAGCCACTATGTTTGAGATCATCTGTAATGCAGGACAGAACCAGAGCACTTACCCTAACAATTTCATAAAAGAGAGCAACTTACTGATGAATGCTATTCTTGTTTCAAAGAAATGCTCCGTGTTTTGATCATCATGTTTTCCTTTCTGATAAATATATTGAGACACATAGTTTATGGTTACTCAGCAGTCTGCAGAGATTTGAAGAGACCTAACATGTGTATTACCAAGACTAATTTAAGTATTGCCAGTGCCTTTAACTCTTCTTTTTAAGCTATGGTTTTCTGGACACTTCATCACCTTCATCTCCATCAGATTTGGTTAGCTCGAAGTTGAGAGAGAGGGCACAATGATGAAGGATGACATTGTCCCTTCACAAAGACTTAGGAAATAGGACTGTTCCACTGAGAATCTCAAAGAGATGTCAGACCCTCTACCACCCACAAAAACGCAGCTTTTCCATGAGCTGAGACACTAGGAAGTAGTAGTCAAACAGTCTGGTCATGAAGCTATATTCCATCTTTTTTCTCCCTGAACATTCAAAAATGTCTTCATTTGTACAGAGGTCTACACTGATTTAGCTCTAACTATGTGAAACACAATAGAAAAAATAATAATTTACTTTCATGTTAGTCATACCTAAAAGTTTGTGGTCACTGCTACAGCTAAGTTAAATAATGGCCTGAAACCAGAGTTTCTCATTGAAGATGAGTCATAAAGTAGCCATAGAGGTAGGAAATGTCACCGTTTTGCTACCATTGATGGCATGGCCCTAAAAACAGTCTTATCCTCTAGAAATGTGTCCTCACACTGACCAGTGGCCATAATGAGCAGCAATTCTCCTGCCCAGCCTCTCTTCTATAAGAGGCTTTGTGCCACAGCTGGGCCCCACATTTCTGTGCAGAGTCTTTCATCAAAGCACCCTCCAAAACTCACAGGTCACCTCCCCATGGTCCCTGACAGAGGCACTGGAGTTAGTCTCTCTGATGTACCCTCATTGCTCTTGCCTGTGCTCAGCAGGAGTACATGGTCCTTGGAAAGCAGAAGAATATCCAATTTGTCATTCTGTACCTTTTCCTCAGAAGAGAGAGTCCTAAACTTAGTATTTTCTTACATTATGAATTATGGCATTTAATATGGGTTTTAAGTGTTTTCCTACCATAATGACATAATATTTTATCATTCACTTGACCTTTACTATTTCTGGTGCCAGTTTCCTATGGCTATTACCCATACTTCAAATATGGACATCTGTATCTTCCAGAAATTTTCAAATGACAAGTTCACACCCCCACCAAGACCAAGCCTGTCCAGGCTGAAGTGCCCATGGCGTTGACCTGCTGCTGCCAAGCTTGCTTTTTCATACATCGCTGTTATTAGAGATGCAAGGCCAAGCTCATGAGTAGTATTCTTTTACCTTGCCTGTAACCATGAATTCAAAAAGTATCACTCTAATAAAGGAATCTGCCTTTTATGCTCATCATCAAAAGAAGTGCTTGGTATCGTCAATAATATCCCAATTAGCTTCATCAAGCACACGATGCTGAAAGTCCAGATCGATCAACAAAGTATTATTGCTGACATAAAATTGAAAAATAAGTATAAAATAAAACCTTTCTCCATGATAAAAAATAGGCTTCAGTGATATATTCACTAGCAATGTTGAGCAAAAAAGGAAGGTCATTATTTGAGAAATTTCAGCAAAAAAAAAAAAAGCCTGAGCTCATCTAAGTAACCTAATA